>JYFJ02002780.1:0-50964 GCA_000934665.2 Catajapyx aquilonaris
GGGGCAACTTTGAGCACCTTATCTGAATCCCTCCAGAAAACACCAAAATCGGCCCTTTTCAGGGCCAACACATGAATCAGTTTAGAGATGCGGAAATTAAAGAGATTATGACAGGTACGATGGGTGCCTTTCCATTTCAGGGTCGCAACAGTTCGGTTTGGTTTGGTTTATTTGGAAGAAGCCAAAGCAACTATGGCTATCTGGATATAGAAGATGCAAAGGTGGGAGAAATGGAGGGAGAAACGGCGCGGAAGACGACCTGTTTCCCCCCTTTTTTTCCTCATTAATTGTTACATGGGCGTTGGACCTAATATCAGCAGGTGCTATTCCCGATTCTCCAGAAAGTAACTATTATTGATCTCTTAGCAACGACCTGCTTATAAACAAGCAGCTTGTTGATTTTTCCAATAACTGTTGGTGCCATAAAGTTGGATCACCCTGTATATCCTATATATTAATATTTCTTATATATCTGTTAAATGTCCAACACCTAAAATTAGGCATTGCCATGGGGGAAACAATACGCCAATTTTGAATTTCATTAAAATTTTTGCTCGTGAACAATAGGCGAGCTATTAGCTGCAGTTATCATACTAATTAACTTTAAAATATTGCCAGATTCTTGGAACCTTTTCTGTCCATTTCAAACGCAAAAAAGATAAGTTCTCAACTTTCAAGCCCAGATTTTCACCGCTCACGGCCAGAGAACATACATTTATAACCTGAGTTTCAATTTTTCATATAGGTCTGCAATAGTTGAATCCAGATATAACAGACTACAGCTCTACAGGGACCCCGGAAAAAAGTACCGTAAAGTGGGGCTACTTTGTACCAATTTTTGGTTATTCTGGTTAATATCTCCCTTACTATTGAAGTTTCGAACTTGAAAAAATTATGCACCTTCTTGAACATCTTAGCAACACTTTTGCACTATTGTTCGTGCAGGGCAGATTATATAACACTGTACAGAAAATGGCAAAGTTGGACTAAGTAGCCACCTTGGTCCAGTATGCTGATGAACCCAAGATGGATAAACGGAGTCAGTGTTTATCCATCTTGAGCATATTATAAGGACCAAAATAACAGGATTTTAGCTATATTAGGAGCACTGTGCACTGACAAGAAATAATATTATATTGCTCCACAACACCTCTTTGTTGTCATTAACATTCATAGCATAATTATGTTGTTTTTCACATTCACTTTGAGACTTTGAGACTGAACATTTCCTCCCAAAAAAATCCTTCGCCGAGATGGCTAAACACACGTTTTATTTAGTAATAATCCTGGGCACCTCCTCAAATGAATCCATTTTGGCAATCAAGTTGTGACTAAGGGAATTTCTTGAAAAACAAATCGACGGCACTCTCAAGAGTTCATGGTAAAATCTAAGTTTCAGAGTTTTGCGATAAGTGTAGCCTGCCTGCCGAAGATAATATTATGATAGTTTTACAAAGGCATCTGCTGCATATTCAGAATGTCATAGTCAATAATTTTATCTCGCGCCTGTGTTTGTCACGGGATACGGAGTATAATATTATCAAATTGAAGAGAAAGAAATAGGGAATATTCCGATACGATTGTATTTTAGGTAAGTGCCACAAATAAACCATCAATATTCATACGAATGACCAATGATATTACTTTTCATCGTCACTTCATATAAAACGAATAGAATTCAATAAATTCTTTGCTTATTTGCCTGTCGAATTGAGAATGGGTAATATTCCATGGGGTTTGGAACCATGGACAAGGAAAGGAATTTTTTAAGGAATTAATCATTTCTATGGAATTGGAGGAGGGGTCAGTCCCTTTCTGTCAAGACATACTGTAACATATACGTAGGTCTACAGTACACATTCCTTCACAGCTTTATCCCATGACTGGGTAGCGAGCAATGACCAGGTCACACCTAGCTGGCCACTTCAAAAATGACCACTGCAATAAATCCTCGGGAGACTGGTTATAGCAGGTTCACGCAGTCTGTCAAAATACAATAACTTTAATACTGCCAGTTAGACTGCAGGTAAGACCCACCGAGATGTGATAATGTCCTGCAATTACCAATATTTTCATACAAAGAGTGGTTGCCAGTGTAAAACAAGGGTGACCAGTAGCTAAGTATGCGTAGGTATAGACCTACCACAGTCGAGCCTGCTGCCTAGTGTAAAGTGGGTGATTTTATGACGTCCCCATTTCCCAGTAAGATTGTTAGAAAAGTAATGTGAACCTCTGCTCACTGAAAATGATTTAAACTTTGCTCAAAGAGTGGAGGGAAAGTTCGGTTTTATAGCAAAGGTTGCAGTTTACAGGAGCATGGAACCTTCAGAAATGGCCACTGACTGTTGGGGGAAAGGAGCTAGAGCTATACTTAGATAGCTATAGCTCATATATTCTCCTCATTTAACTAATACTTGGAGAAAGTATTGTTTTCAACAATATATTATTAATTGATCATGTCTTCTCAGGTGAAGATATTGTAGACAAAACACCCATTTTTCTAGCACATCCGACTCTACAGGCCTACAAACATATTGGTATAGCCATCAGATGGAAAATTTTAAAAAAATTGATCACCCGCGATTTTTACTGGTATGGCGCTATTATATGTGTGCAAAAATACAGTACAGAGGGTATCATAAACAACCAGAAAAACCCTGTCTACCATCTCAATGTCAGAAGTGACTTTTGGCAGTTGACATCTCGCATAATAAGGAACACTGTGGCTATGTTACACCCAAGGTTACAAAACACACGGACTGAGGTCAGATAAATATCACGTGTATAATTTTTTGGGCTACTGAGAGCGAATAATTGAGAAAGTCATGATGAGAAAAAGCCTTAGGAATGTTTTTCTTTGCAAGGATCCAACTTCAAAATGTGTATGATATACTGACCAGTTTTCAGATGTGAATGAATTGGCACGTATAACTAATGATATACACTCTGTATATTATTATACATTAATTTTGTGGTAGTCTACAAATAATTTTGACTGAGTGTTCTATTGCTTGACTACCAATAGCCTTTGATTTCTCTCCTGCATGAAAGGGGCACATCCTCCAGTAGTGTTGTATTAACTGGTTTTTTCCTTTGTGCTACGAGGTTTTCCCCAACCTAAATATCAATAATTTATGCTCTGTAAAATGTATGTCAGCTCTCAATAATTGCAAATGTACCTTACCAGTTCTTTGTACGATGACCATTCAGTATGCTCCACAAACTCTCGGAAGATTTCTATTTCATTTGGGAGTCTGTTCACCAGGTAGGCCTTGACTCGGAGAAGTTGATTTATCTTGGTCAATGTTGCTAGCAAAACTCGTGGGACCAACATGCACTTGACTCGTGTTAAGGTGACAATTCTGCTACCGGCCAGGTTTTCCCCTAAATGAATAAATATTATATCCAAAGATGTATACAGGGAGACACTATACGCGATATCATACTGTACAATATTGTCATGCAATGACAATATATTGGAGTGAGAGAGGGCTGACAGTTAAAGTTTTGTACTTTTTTATAATGGAGAAATTGATTTAGGGCTGGTTTCACCGAGCTCAGTATATGATAAAACCAGGGTATTTCTCAAAATCCCTATCTATTTGTATGGATTTTCCTAAAGAAACCTGGTTTTATCATATACCAAGCTCGGTGAAACCGGCCCTTATAAACTACTAGTGCATGGGGTCTAGCGGTTACGCCACTGACCAGCCAAGCGGGAGGCCGGGGTTCAAATCCCGTCCCCGTCACCTCTGCTTGGCCGGGTCTTTTTCCGCTTTTCACCCGACATGCTGAGGCGGAATTGCACTCCCTACTCTGCCCGGGGCCAGCAGAAAAGGTCTGGTGTATTTCACAAAGTCAGAAATGACTAAAAATTACAGCGCCCTCCCTTGGGAACCTCCCCTTCCCCCTTAAGAGGGCCACGAGCTCTATCACGGGGTAAAAAAAATACTACTAGTGCATAGTCTATGACTGAAAGCCCTGTTATTTTATTCCTGGTTAATCTATTCAACTCTCACTCGCGGAATGGACATTCAACTTTGATATGAATTTGATTGGCACACAAAAATTCAGGAATACAACACTGACCTATACAAAAAACATGCCCCTTATGGTATACGCAAACACGCATCTCATGGGAGACAACTTGAGTTCTTAGCTTTCGACCAATTCCAGCATCCATCTCACGGTAGTCTATGCATTTTTTAGGAGTGTAATATTTCTTCGCCTTCTTAGGTTTTTTTGGAGCAGTGTTTTGACTAGGCTCGCCCCAGTCCACACTGTCAAGTCTGTGTACGGTTGTTGGTCCATCCTCAATTCCACCAGCTGCCTCTGCGAGTTTTCTGTCACAATTCATCAGGATCAGTTTTCTTCTAGTCAACTCAACTGCCGTCTGCATTTCAACTGTAGGAACGAGTTCATAATCGACCCCTCGATATTTCTGAGGTATCTCCCGCACATGGAGGGTGTGCATCATCAGGCAGGTACCTTTTAGCATGAAGTAAGTGTGTCGAGGGCAGTCTCCACCAGCTAGAAGAAAAATGGTGAGTCTCACTATAATGTGCAAAATGAACTCATCATGATTGTATGAAGTAGTAGGTGCTTCCAGCCTATGTACTTTGTGCTTTTAGGGGGAGGGGTGTAGTAGAATGCGAGCTCTCCATGACTTTCTATATACTCCTATGTTAAAAGCCCATAATCCGAGTAACTAGGCTGCAGAGACTAAAACATTCTCTCCCCCCCTCCCCATATGAAATGATCCTCTCAAACACAGGATATCACGCTAGATTCGCTAGAAGATTGTCGGAATCATTATATGAAACATGACTAGATGACCTAGAATTCTTACTAACCGCGTATAATTATAATACAGTCACATAAGAGGGAGGAGCGCCTCTCTTCGAGGCTATAAGAGCTTCAGGTCTGCTACCATATTAACTTATATATTTTTCGAGTGACTTTACATGCACCTGAAGCAATTACATTTACAAGTTTATATACTTACGAGGCACATTAAGTATGATGTCTCCTGGCTCATAATCTACCAACTCGATCTGTTTAATGATATCTTCAAGTTCCTCCCTTTTCCAAGCAATGAAATATGGAAGCTCAAAAAAGGCCGAGCTCAGCAGTTCGAAGGTTTCATTGGTGATAGCCTCATCATAGACTTTCAGGTCAGTAGTGGTAAAATCTGTGTATGAGGAAAAAGAGGATGAGATTGGTTGGGAGTAGGGATATTTGGGGACTGAGTTGACGGTGATGTTGTTGAAGAAGAAGTTGTTAGAGGGCTTTATTAAGAAGGTTATGCATGTCGAGTGACAGGATCAAAGCTCAGGAATAGGTACTGATGTAGGGCAAGAATGGATATAAATTTTTTACTAGTTATTGCTTATTAGTTATTATAGATCAAAATCGGGAAGGACTAGAATCAAGGACAGCTAATCCATATGAGGCATTAAGACGTGCTTTGTGCTTGTGTACCAAGTTGTGTACATTGGATGGTTGCAGGGGTGAGGGAATAAACTCCGTTTTATTAAAGCAGAGTAAGCGAATCGGAGATGCATGATTGTGTAGGGCATGTTTTCAGTATAGTGATGTCTACACTATATCTATGTCCAGAAATTATGAAAGCCACGTAGTGTCTGCGTGTTTTCCAAGGGCTTTTCTCTAGCTTAATATCAAGGTAGAAGTCTGCAACTTGGTATAACGTATACATAATATAGACTCATTGCCTGGATGGGGTATATGGACCCAAAATTATTCTGAAATAATAACTCTACATAAACTCCTTGCCAATTTAGGTTGTTATTCCCTGTTTAATCTTCTCTGTTGCATTCCTAAGCAAAAATATGTTTGCAACATCATTTTGTTGTCTATGTCACTATTACATAGCACAATTACTAAGTCATTTGAGGCCCAAGTCCGCTGATTACTCATTTCACATGCACATCAATACGCCGCATGTTTCATAGTTGCCCTCACATTTTCATTCACTGAAAACCTATTGAAAGATTATTCACTTGTCCCAGTTTAAATTCACTTCAGGTTTTCAGCAAGGTTTTCAGTGTTGGTATAAAATAATGTCGTGGGCACTCACTCCATTAGGCTATATATACATTGTCAGAAAGGTCATTGAGGTCCGGTAGCACCACACCCAGTAAACAGTTCTGGTTCTTTTCCAGCTGGACATAATATTACCTGGCAGAGATTAATAACTGAAATTTCACAAAATCTCTAATTACAAAAAATAACAATAATTCAACGGAGACACACTGCATAATATTGAATATGTGAAAGGTAGCCTACACTCCAAGATTCATCATGTCCAGGGCTGAAAAAGTCCCTCATTGGGGTTGAGTTGAGTTGTCAGGGTTTACAATGCTACTTGGAATTGAGCTGTGTCAGCTAGGTGAAAGAGAGTGAAGGGTGAGGATGTTTCAGTGGTAGGTGCTAGGTGATGGGGTTTGCAGAATGTGGGAGTAAGAGAGGCAGTGAGAGGAGCCAGCTCCAGTTGTACTGCAATGCAAGGGCCAGCACAAGACAGGGGTGGGGCTTCATTCTAGCACCCTGTCATGCCCAGAAATGTCAGTTTGGTCTGATCTATAGATCTCTGGAGTGGGCACCCCAGTCTCGCCAGCCACGTCAACTGATTAGAGCACGGCCACCACTGATTGATTAAAGTGCAAGCCAGCCGTATCATTGATCTGATCTTGAGTAATAATAAGGATGGGTACTAAATAATAACTGTAAGCTCCTACTCACCATGTTTTACGGGTGGATCTGGCCACATGCGGTCATCACTCTCACTCCTTTCAACTGGAAAGGTTACATCCACATTAAACTTGGTCGCCAAATACTCCAATCTTGTCATGCTCTCCGATCTTAGTGACAAGTTATCCAATCTTGACATGCTATCCGATCTTGACATGCTATCTGATCTTGACATGCTATCCGATCTTGACATGCTATCCGATGTTGACATGCTATCCGATCTTGACTTGTTATCCGGGCTTGACATGTTATCCATAACTGATTTAGGTCTCGCTGTACCAGATAATTCACACTGTTCCTAATAATGTTTGTGAATTTTTCACTGGTGAACTAAATTAACGACTAATTTTGACTTACACTATTTTTCTATTAATTTTTCCGTTATTTACAATGATGAAACCATAGCTACAACATATACGTAGTACATATTTTTAAATTGTTTCAAGCATTTTAATTTTTTCTCTAAAGCCTCATTATTATTGTCCTGCCATGAGATATTATTCGAAATATGCAGCTTGATTTTTAAAAAACCATATTTTTATATTTTGTCCTGTCACGAATGTGCTAACCTGGTGCGTACTTGTATCCATGGTGGATTACAGCATAGTCTTGGTCAAGTGGTGATCATTTTCCTCCAAAGTATCGACACTAACCTCATTTGAACATTTGCCACAAAGAAAATAATAGAGTACACTATGTCTACTAGACGAGTACTACTAGAGTACACTATGTCTACTAGACGAGTACTACTAGAGTACACTATGTCTACTAGACGAGTACTACTAGAGTACTACTAGAGTACTACTAGAGTACACTATGTATACTAGAGTAGGCCTACTACTAGAGTACACTATGTATACTAGAGTAGGCCTACTACTAGAGTACACTATGTCTACTAGAGTAGGCCTACTACCATAGAGTACAATATGTCTACTAGAGTACTACTAGAGTACACTATATGTCTACTAGAGTACTACTAGAGTACACTATGTCTACTGAATATTTTTCACGGGCTCTTTAGCCTGTAATGACTCTATATACTGTGTACATTCTCACGAATGCGATGCACTAAAACAGGACAAGAAATCACACAGTTTTTAGGGGGGTTTGTAGGTGTGTTAAACCGGTTTTATGGTGTTCAAAATGACGAGTGCTTTTGTGAACCTCGATCACGAGAACCTCCAGTTAAGTGGGTGCAGTAGCAAAAATACGGTAGAACGCGTTTCGTAGGGAACTTAATTTTTTTGTGGCGAAACTCGCAGAAACTCGTCATTAATCCGGAAAAACACAAAGTAGGTGCCCTGCGCAAAGGTTTGGCCTTGACAATGGTACCATGCTCGACACGATTGCATTAAAACTGTGGACATACGGGACGAGTGCAGACGCGTACCATATCCGATTTTGTCGACATTTATTCACCATGTTATTCTAATGGATTTCTCGGATATTCGTTTTCCTATCACTTCAACTAGCCGTAAAGGTCATTTCTAGGCCGAAAACGGAAAAAGACGAAGTAGGTGCCCTAGACGCCAGATCGTCTACTGTTTTTTGTTGCAAGTTTTATTCCCCCGCCATTTGAAAATAGCTACAATTCCTCCAGTAACTCCTACGCTACTTTTGGCCGAACCGGCATCCAACATGGCGGTCCTGTTCGAATGTAGTGCTTGCAATTGTCGCAAGATGTCTTCCCTTGTTTGAGACCCAACCTCCCCACCATGCTCCCCACTACCCCCACTCCACCCCCTATTAGAACTGCGAATAGGAGTGGAAAGGAGGCACGAGCCAGATAGTGGCGGCTTTCCTTTTTTTTCATCTTGAAAGCCAGTGCGATCAGTCAGTGCTGTTCGGGCCGTGCTCGGATCAACGAGACCGCTGCTTCTCCCCCAAGTGAGCACTCGGGAACAAGGAGCAAGAGGAGGCCGCGGTAGGGCAGCCACGGCTCACTGAGGATTGAAACTGACTCAGGTAGATTACTTTGCCGCCGGCTTTTTTCCTTTTTTTGTTTCATATTACTGGTGTCAAGGAACTATGGAGGCTGGAAGATGCTTTCATTGTTGGCGCGTGTGGTAGGAGTGACAGTTGTGTCTTTTCGATTGTGCCGGTCAGGTTATTCGGAGGATATACGAAGAAAGGGTTGGCCGGTCTTGGAGGTTCTACGGAGCAAGTCTTTTTGTAGGAAGGTAGTGGATTTGGCGTAGAATTCGAATGAGCAAATATTAGAACGTGCCAGAAGCCGGCCTGGTGCTTGGCATTGAAGAAGTTATGGGGTCTTGTAACAGTTGAGCAAGACGTTTTCAGTAGCAGTTTTATTAGCTTTGGTGATGATTGTTGCAGTTTATTTTCGTCTCTTGTGCATCACTGTGACATTCACAGGTTTCGTAAAAATGATTGTTATGGTTTTAAGGAAGCTCATTGGTGATTTCAAACTACGGAATACTTGTGGCATAGTGCATTTTGTGTCGTCGCTAGTGTATTTGTTTAGGTATCGAGTTTTTTTTGGTATCTGGATGACATGTTCTGTGAAGTCTGTTGCAATATAATGTTTTTCTTAGGAATAGTTGCCCAGATTAATGGAAGCAAGTGAAGCACTAACATCCTTTCTAACCCATGATTATTTTACATGTCTGGAGGTGTGTCCTGTTCTGCATATTCTAATGTTTTATATACACTTACTTCAGCTGATTGTTTTTATGAAAAAGAAAAATGAACAAATTATACAGCAAGTAAATAACTGATTGTAATGAAACAATAACCACTTTCTGCCACCGGTGCTGTAGTTGCCAGCCAGTGAACTCATGCACAGGCCTTTATTGCCATGGAATGCTTAACTGTTTAAATTCCAAGGCAATGCCACACATGACAGAAAGAACTTGCGGAAAGAAAAGGATGTCAGTGTAATGCCTTTAAGCTTCCTTGATGTTACTTTTTCCCATGTGTGTTATCCGGGTCCACCCTAAACTGGGGCTGAAGAAATAGTTTATGTAAAGTTTTTAAAATGTCTTGTTATTTTTTGGGTTAAAGAGAAATCTTAACACTCATGCTATTAAAAATAATATGATAATGGATACCCCGTGGGCCTTTTAGGGGATCATCTTTTCGTGAACCGTCTTTAATCATTGCCTGCGCTGTAATAGATTTTGATTTTGATTGTGGGAGGAAACGGGAGAACCCCGAGAAAACCCACACGAACACGGAGAGAACCTATCGAAACTCGATCCACATAAGTATTCCACATAAGTGACCCGGGGATCGAACTCACTCAGAGGCTCAGAGGCTGCGGCACTAACCACTACTCCACCGTGTCTCCCACTCATGCTATTATACAGTTTAAAGTCCTTGTTAGAAACTAAATAAGATAAGGAAGTGGACAATTCAATATACTTTTAATGGGAAATTGAAATGGTTATTGCTGGAAAGGTTTTGGTTTGTAATTCATGTTCAACATGTCAATGAAGCATTTAATTGCCTTCTTTTTCATACCATGCATACTGTATATTTATCACATACACTGTGGCACAATCAATGGCTAAAGTGTGTCTCATAGGTCCATTGCTGCACAACCAAAAATTTTCATGTGCAGTTAAATGTGATCCTACCATATTCACTCAGAGCAAGTCGTATGAACATGAGCTAAGGATAATTCCAGAGTTGGCCCTTGTTTGCATGCAGACTAACTCTACAGTTAACCTTCACTCATGTTCATGCAACTGGTCCTCAGATAATTTGCAGTTCCCCCATTCCATGCTTCCTCTCACAGGAGTGACAAATTAAAACTGTACCTTTCTTAGAGCATCTAAGACACGAAGACCTGACTCAATGTGTCATGTGAACAAAGAACAACAGCTGTTTTAAATCGAGATATGCATGCTACACAGAATTTCCCCATGAACATAATTTCCTCACTTCACCTGTATGTGTGGTGGAATTCAAAATATGGTAAACCATTGCTTTTCTGCCATTGAGTTTGTTTAAATTATGGCATCACTTTAATGCTTCCTGAGAAGCCATGTGTGAAGGGAAATTTTACAGCCGAATCTGTGTCAATAAACCTTCAAAATATTTTGTGCAGTTCCCAGATGAGTTTTAACCTGTGATTGTTTCTGTGACATGAATGTAAACAATGGAGAAAGACCACTGAGGTGGGGTGTGTGAAGTAGCTGAACTGAAACTGGCTTTGCATGCAGTGCTGTAGGATATAAATAGGACTTTAGAAAAGTTATATCACACCATAACAGCATGAGTCCCTCCCCTTCTTCAGATTTGTCACGCTTTTTCATGTCTCCACACCCACCTATCAGCTTGACATAAATTATGGCCTGGGCAACTAGGCCAACTATGCTACCATTGGAAGAGCAGTTACATGAATTATGCAATTATTTTTGTGTAATTGTGCAATAATTAATTATAATTATGATCAATCCAGACCCATTAAATTAGGCAACTGATGTAATGAAGAGGGAGACCTGTTCTTCTAACTAGGATGAATTACCTTTAAAGCTGTCGGTAATTTAGCCATCTACCCACACCTGCGGAAATGAGGGTATGGGCCAGAAGATGCATATTTGAAATAACAATTTTAGCTAATTTATTTGCCTATATGACTCTTGAAAGAGCGTTATGAATGGTTTAAAAAAATCTTGGTTAATTTTTTGAGAAATACAATGTTAGTTCAATACACCAAAGCCTATCTTGATCAGTATCACAGTGTTGCAAAATTTTTTATACTGAACATGTTACTGTTGCTACCGATATGTTCTGAAAACTCTCCACCAGGACCAAGAATTTTTTTTGTAATGGTCAAATATGCCCAACCCAGGGTATGCTATAAACAGGTTTCACTATAGTGTATTATTATCACTGCCTTTACTACTGAGCATACATTTAGGAAGCAAAGATTTCAGAGGGTAATGTTGTTATGCCTGTGAGCTGCAAAAGAAAGAGAGAGAGAGGGAGAGAGAGAGAGAGAGAGAGAGAGAGAGAGAGAGAGAGAGAGAGAGAGAGAGATTGGATGGGCCTGTGTTGGCCCATGTGCCACACTCAATGGTGTAGGTCCCATTCTTATTTACTTCACCTTAGGGTACCCAAACTGTCAGATTTGCTTTTACTATTTATTGGAAATTTTACCATAATTGAATCCTTTCCATGGAATTCAATCCACAACTAAGACGATTGCCTATGATTTGTAGTTACTGAAATTTATTCCTTGAACTTGGATGATGCTAGCTTCCTTGTACAGGTGGTCCAGTCATATTACTGCAACCTTTAGAGGAAGCTATGACTATGTGACTGTAATCCTTATCAGCATGCCAAATATGGACTGGTATGCAGTGGCAGGTTATCACCATGTTATTGTGATCAAGGCGTTGATAGAATGATGGCATGTAAAAAGTTTGGTGGATGCACATGTGCATCCACCAAACTTTTTACATGCCATCATCCCATACATCCTCTTCAACGTGTATGTTGAGGAGGATGTATGGGTCATTCTAAATTTACTTGCACTTTTCCACTTTTTCCAGAGTAATTTTTTTTTTGTTACATTTTAGCCACAATTATTGCATTATGTGGATGTGTAAGGTTTGAAGTGAAGCAAATAGCTGATAGCAGAGCTTATGCAGACCAGCAGACCTTTTAGTATGCGTGCAGGTGTATAAATCTGTAACCTCTGTTACTGGACAGAAACCTGCACTTCTCTTGTTTATAAGATCAAGCAGTCAGGCAATACCTTTTACCATTGGACTTAGTGGATGTCCGTAGTCAAGTTAATGTTGTATACAAACCATATAGTTAATGAGAATGGATTTAAAAAATTAACTGTGTAACATCTGTTAGCGGTTGCATATTTTATACTTGAAAGTTTTCCTAGGAACAAGAAAAAATAACATACAAAAAACAACTTCTGGGTGTTGTTGGGCCACATATTGAGTGCAGCCTTCGATTGACAGAATTGGTCATAACTGATAATTAAGAATTGCAGAAATTAATTTCCTTTCCATAACAGAGTTACATGAGGTAGCAAACGTTGCAGACATCAATTTAATGCAGTGATTTTTTTCACATATTACCAGTGATGTTGATAGTTAAGTTCACCAAAAGGGTATTCTGGGTTAAATGACTGCACAGCCACATTTTAAACCAGTGGTTCTCAACCTTTTTTCATCGCGACCCTATCTGCAACCCATGCCCCCCCCCCCCCTCCTCCTCCACCAAATCCTGAGTTTTTCCCCAAATATTTTATTACCAAAACGTTCATCAAGGTACGGTACAATGCTTTTGTAGATTTGAGATGAATTTCCCCACAAAATGTTCCTTCCATGGGTTGCATTATTTTTTCTTCGTCTTTCTTTCCTTTACCAGGCCTTCCCCGCGACCCTTGAAGCATGTTGGCGACCCTATTTTGGGTCAGGACCCACTGTTTTAATCATGGTCTTAGAATGGTCTGGTCACTCTGCTCTTATCACCTTCGGGGGCTGACGGGAGGGTTTGCGGCAGGTAGCCACGAGAGTGCTTTTCTTCAGGGGCAAGACATATGGCGACCCTACCGGACTCCTCTGAACTTACGTAGAAGAGGAGTTCTGTGAGCTCCATAGAGTAAATATACTACTACACCCTTTGGTGAGTGCTGTTGGAGCTCCTCTTCTACGTAAGTTCAGAGGAGTCCGGTAGGGTTGCCACAGGTCTTGCCGCTGAAGAAAAGCATGGCCACCTGCTGCAAACCACCCCATCAGCCCCCAAAGGTGATAACGGGAGTGACCAGACCTGACTGTTCTAAGACCATGGTTTTAAGGGATAACCATATATTTGTTTTCCATTCACGATAAAGGCGCTGCTTTTCTGCATTTGTTAGCTTGTGACTGCACTTTTTTTTTGGTCCCGTTATGAAAGTGAAGAAAAATATCTCACGGTTGTGGTAAGATTGGTCTAATTAGGCCTGTCTTACCCCAACTATTAGCGGACATATAATACACTATAAGTTCTGTGACATTTTATAACCTTCTGTAATATCTGTTTTGTAATATCTCTTTCTGGTAGGGGGTAATGGAGGTTACATTCACTATGTTAAGGGAGGTGGAGTGGTGCTGCGGTACGTATGCGCCCACGGATGTTAAGGTCCCGGGTTCGATCCCAGCCCGGGGTTACCCCATTCATCTCGTGCAGAGTTGAGCGGTTGTCTCTGGCTTCGTCTTGGGTGGTATCTCCTTAGACAAACCACCTGGGTGAAAGGGAGTTCACAAAACGACCACGGATAAGACATTGCACTGCACTGCACTTTGCACATCCCCTCCTGTCATCCTGCCTGTGGGCCCGGGCGCTTCAATTAATAGGTTCCAAAAGTGTACATTGTATACAAATAAAGGCCCTTGCTACATGCCGAGAGGCCGAGCACTACCCAGATATTATTATTATTATTATTATTATTATTATTATTATTATTATTATTATTATTATTATTATTATTATTATTACATTCACTGTGAGTACTGCAGTCATTGACACCTACAGTATTTTTATCTACAGATGTTACTGGTAGTTAAACCTGGGGCTGGCTCATTTGTGGGTGGTTGTAATCACTAATAAGTAATAACTTTTATGCTTTTGTTTCCTTTGGCAGGGCTGGGCGCAGCCATTAATCGATTGAGACCATGATGAACAACATGAACGATTATAATAATGATGGATACATGGAGCAGGAGGAAGAGTGGGAGAGGGAGGGACTGCTAGATCCTGCTTGGGAGAAGCAGCAGAAGAAGGTAAGATGACCAAAAAGACAATTTGTGATGATTCATAGTAAAACCTTGATGTGTACTATGGGCGCCAAAAGAATTGACCGGATTTGATGGGTATATGGCGCTATATACCCATCAACTCCGGTCAATTCTTTTGGCGCCCATAGTACATGGTATTGTGTGGGTGACATTTCACTGAGATTGTATATACCTTGTTTGTTTATTTATGTATATAAGTGTTCTGGCAAAGGGTGGTTAGATACACACTCGCTTTATGCAGGGGGATTTTAGGCTTGCTCACATTCTACACAGTTGGCTCCTGTGTGAGTACCGTATGGAATATTCATTGTGACTGTGTTTATATAATACCTGCATCTGGATCTCCATCAGAGCTCCATTGCAATTTTGCCAACTTTCGCATTTTCCCCACCTGTTGTGCAGATAGGCCACATTGTCATACGTGTTCAAGGGCAGATGCTGGATGGCATTAAATACTTGTTCACACTCAGACTGTATCTTGACATCTTTGGAGGCAACAATAGGTGTGAGGTTATTGTGGAACTAATTATAGTGATTTTTCAGCCATAGTCCAGATTTATAAGGCAAGGGAGTAGTCACAGCGTGAACTCCAGAAATAATGAGGCCAAGGAAAGCGCCTTCATTGAATAATGCTTGATCGCAGTGCACAACTTGACCTTCCCAAGATGGGATAGGAAGTGACAGGACAAACAATGTATGTTCAATCTAGAGAATGGTTGGCAGCATACAGCGCAACTGTTCAGCCAAGTTGAATAAAACAAGTGCCTTGCAACAAAATTGATGAGGCAGAATGACTTGAAGTTCACTGTGATACAAAATAAATAACTGGGGAAAGCTGAGTGCTTCATGCTGAATTATACTGTATATTATACACAGTACTGATGTCCCAAGCAAAAACCCTGATTTGTGGTTTTTGTCATTTCGAGATAAGCGCATTTGAAGTTTTCACTTTCCATTGAAAAGGATATACATACATGGTTTTACTATGCCCCTAACTTTGCAAGGGAGACTCATAGAGAAACGAGGTTTGTACCATTACGTAGGTCACATAAATGGGATTGCAATGGTATGCTTAGCTAAACATACATGGTTTTTGCATGTGCTGGGTTTTTGCTTGGGATGTCAGAGTATATTACGGTGGAACTTCTCTAACTCTGAATTTCCAAGGAACCAGCAAAAATTTTATGAGTTTTGTAATGTTTGAGTTAGGGAAGTTTGGAAAAATGTCTTACTCAGTGCATAGTTGTACATTTATGGCACTAGGAGCATTACAAAATAGGCTGCTTTTATATATTTCCAGTCACAAATATTGCTTATTGTCAAAAATATTTTGAGCTAGGAAGTCCGGCTGTAGTTCTGATTTTAATTTTGAATACACCATTCAACTATTACTAATAATTCGAACATGTCAGTAGGAACTTCTACAGGTGAAGATTTTTACTTGTGGCTCGACTCTACAGTGCACTTTGAAAGTACAGTTCCCCCCTCAGCTATGCATCTGCAAACAATGATTCATATCCATACTGCTTAATTTTAATATGGCATGATGGGGGAGACTAATTTAAAGTCAAACATCTGAAAAATACCTGGGAAGTAAGTAAGATTGAGATATCCTAACTCAGTAGGAGGATACATGGATGATAGAGCAGTTCAATGTAACCTGCCTTTAAATATGATAAGGCAACTTATAAATGGAAGATTAAAATGCAGAAATGTCTTGCCCAAAATATTACTGCTGGAAGTTTGAGTCATGGAGGACAATGAATAAGAGAAGTTTAATTTTATTAGTTTACAATATGTGGGGTTAACTTGCATCTCCCGTCATTGCTGACTACCCCTTATATGGAAATGTGGTGGTGTTGTTGTTTTTACAATTCTGTCATCCCAAGGAAAAAAGCCTTATCTGCAAAACTGGTGAGGACATTGAAGGCCCTGCATGTGACTTCTGATGTCCTTACTGGTTTTGCAGATAGGCTTTTTTCCTTGGGATGGCAGAATGTGGTGATTTACATTATTTATAAGTAAACTACTGGTCTGCACCTGGTGCACAATTAGGTTTCTAGGTACAGTATTCCATCAACTCAGATATACATATTTATCATCTGATTGTGGTTTTTTGTTTGGGGTCGACAAAATTTATCCATGTTGACATGAAATCCTGTAACTTCACCACTTTTCTCTGGATTGGTCATACTTATCAGCCAAATGGTGTACTGGTTCTACACTTGGTCCAGTTGATTTGACGTTGTAAATGACACTAAAATGACAAACCAATTTTATAATTAGCCTATCTTTGACTTAAGATACATGCAACACATGACACTGTGAGCTGCTTTGGTTGTACAGACCTCATAAAATTATCTGCTGACAATGAGAATATCAGGACTGATTTAAGGATTAGACAATGGTGACTGCTCCTGTATACATTTTTTGACAAGTCTTTCTGAGAAGTATGTACCTTAACTGTTCACATACAATCTAGAATATAATAGGGTGTGCTATTAAAAAGGAGACTGGATCCATCCCCATGTGGTGTAAAATGCCTTGCCTTGAACTGTAAATTGATTTGATACACCACAAGTGTGTACCTTATCAGGAACGTGCTTTTGTATTTTGTTCCTCCCACTATCCGCCTAATCTCATTGTACTCCTGTGTATGGAAAACAATATACAACACCCCATTACCCATTTGGCATATGCATTGGTCATTATTCAGTGAAGACATTATTGCTGCTGCTGCTGTTGTTGTTATTATTATTATTGTTATTATTGTTATTATTGTTATTATTATTATTATTATTATTATTATTATTATTATTATTGCGTGTGTTGGCTAGGTCAGTAAGTGGCCAAGTACTTGATGATAAATTGTAGGGGAGAGCCCAAAGAAAAAGTGGGATGGGGAGTGAGGGGAGGGGGAGCGTAGGAGGAAGAAAGTTGGTGATTTGGCTGGGGGATAGGGGTCGAAATATAGCCCGAGTGCCCCCGGGACCCGCCGGAATCCGAAGCACGCTGTCGGGACGGAGTTTGTGACGAAAGTGGCTGGTTGGCTGGCTACCGTCTTGGCCTGGCTCGACACGGTGGTGGCTTCCTGGCTCAGAAAGAGAGACCTCGGCCAGTGTATGCATACTACGCGATGCCGCCCACTTGCATTAGACACCTTTCCCTTCCCTGCCCACCACCTGTCCCATTACGTACAACCGCATTCTCTCACTTATTCCGCTCTGACACCTGCTCTCTGTAGGGGAAGGAAAGGTGGTCCAAAAGGAAGGAATGGAAATGCCTAGACTCATTATGATTATAACAATGCCACATGACATTTTGAGTGGTTTCATTTAGGACTGATTGAGGTTGACACTTTGTGGCATAGGTGAAGCATGAGGGTGGGTTGTTGCAAATCTATCCACCTGTAGCTGCACCTTTTTGTGCAATGAGGTCAGCGATGGTTTCTTTTGTAGGGTACTTTTGAATTGTAATTTATAAACAGGAGATGTGGCACAGGTCCGTTGGCGAAAGGTTCGAAATGCCTGGTGGTGTGGATTTTGGGGTCACTTCGGTAGTGCAGTAGTTGTAGATAAATTCGTGCCTTGTCAGAATGATAACCACAGAAATAATTGGGAATTCGAGGATAAGTGTCAGGTCGTGGCAGATAACATTGTTTTGGGATCGGTGATTAGCCACATCAATGGGCGTAACGTTATTTCTTTATCAATTTTTATGGACACACTAGCTGTCGTATACAGTGTACAGGTACTGTGTAACTTTGTTATCATTCTCCAGAGTCAAATACTCATATCGAGCATGGAATCCGAGTACATCGCGTGCCTTGTTGCGAATATAATGATGATTTGTTATTTGTTCATATTTTTACCGTCATCTGTGGCTCAGTGAGTGACTCATTAATTTGCTAGCCAATAACCTATGGCAAATGTGCTGATAATGCCAACCTGTATTTTTATCACGTGTACGCTACTGCAAGCCAAACGAATTTCGTGCCTATATCTTCATGAGTACTTTATAGGCTTGGCTCCGGAGCGCATTATTTATAGTAATTTTGTATCAGGAGTAGATAACATTATCTGCTTATTGGCACTGCCCTTCTGTTTTAGTCAATTCCGTGAAATCTGCACGAAAACGGGGTTCGTAATATGGCGTACATTTCTATGATTTACATTAGTTCATTTCGATTTTGCAGTTTCCTTTTGCTACACCCTGTACGTATAGTTATGACAGACAAAGTAAGCATGCACTGAAAGATTAATATTAAGGCTTAGCTGGAATGCTGAAAGGGTGCCAGTAATAATAATGCCACCACACACTCAGGAAGTAGCAAAATAGTAGTAGGTTTCTGAACTTTATTACGTTGATAGCAAATCCCGTAGTTTTATGAGATATGAATACCCTTAGGTTATGCACTACTTGTTGTTCTTATGCTGGACCAGGAACTGAACAACGCAACTTACACAACAAGCCTCAGTAACCCACTTGTGTAATATAGTGCATGCTTTCTTATACTGAGGGTATTTTGGTCACCACATGTGAAAATGCGATTATTTCGTAATTTTTCCTAAATTAAAGTGCTCCACATACATAGTGCTCAGGAACGTGCATTTGTTTACCAATGAATCCACTTTTTCCCTCAATATTTGCGGATGTAGGAAGCTGGCTTAATTGGTGTGACCCAAAATTACGTGTACCTTACTAGCAAAACGAGAGATATTAAAATAATTGAAACAGCCGGTTGAGTAAACTCATAAAATCCGGTGATAAAAATAGAGTACATACGGCCTTTGTAAACGCTATAATAAAAATAATCAACTTACGAGAACTGCAAATTTTTATTTTGTGACGGTAGGCTATGTAACCTTGGTGAATAATATTATAATCTCGTCTTGTACAGGCACTCTCTTCCAGAAATCAGTGGAATTAGGTTGAATAATGAAGGAATTGTAGTCCTCTAAATATTATGTCGCCAACCAGCATGTTTTTGTGAATTTGGTGATTGCCCCTGACGGTGAAGTTCTTGACATATTGATGGGCTCTGCCACGTCTTGTAGTAATGTTATTTTATTATAATTTGTAATATATCGAGAGGACATACATATGAACAGTAGTTCGCGTAATATCAAAAGGGGGGAAAAAAACTTATCCAAAAGAAGACCTAACCTCCAAGTAATGAATTGAAGCAGACATTGTGTCACGTTCAGTACCGAACTCTGACATAACACGTGAAAATGTAGGTCCGTGTGTGTGATGCGCACCCCACATTCAGGTACTCCGGATGGAGCATACGCCCCAATATCTTGATCGTATGGGAAAAACGGAAACGAAGACAGGCTGAATGAAAGCTGGGATGTGAGGGGAAAAAAACGAAATGAATAAATAAGGACGCAAATTCCGTGGTGGGAAATGCAATAGGGGAGTGGTGCATGGCCGTAAAATGTGTGGAAGGTCGTGAGAAAAGGGGTAAGTGACGCATAAAAATCCCGGAGGGGTGCTATTATACACCTTTTCCGCCTTCCGGGTAATAGACAGAAGGAGCCCACCCCCCCCTGTTTGGGTCTGGGTCACACCTAATTGAATGCTAGCTTACATCACCTATGGCAGCATAGGTGTGGCTTCCTCAAGTTCTTGGGTGACACCGGGAGGCGTTAAATAGCACCTTTTTACCTAATGGCTCAGTTCCCAGGCAGGTAAAAATAGACCTTCTCCCTGAAATGCTCTCATAAAACGGTGCGATGGGCAAGAGGGGGGTGGGGGAGGGGGGAGGGGGAGGTAAAAAGCAAACATCATTTGCAGCTTGTAAATAGGGTGAAGCAAGGGACTGGATTGCTTGGCAAGTGTTTTTCGGGAGGGTTATAGGTGGGAGCAAAGGTGGGTAGGCGTTGGCAGCTTGAGGATCCACCAGATTGGTATCTGAAGAGGTGCAGCCAAGGTGACAAGTCTTGATAACGGCTCAATTAGGCAGGAAGTGACGCATTAGGGTGTTTACACTGGGCCCGAAAGGGGATTGATTCTGTTGCTCCCGGAGAAAATAGTTTTTTTTTTTTGTACGATGAGGGCAAATCTGGTTCCCAACTGCCGATTGCCCTGAGGGTCAACCATGCCCCTTTTCTCCCGGGGATGGAGAGCGTGTGGGCCCTTCCACAGCTTCACCTAGCAATGTTTTTAAAAATGAACTTGCGTGGGAATACGCCGGGTCCGAAACTTTTTGGCCGAGATAGTACGGTACCTGGGAATGTTCAAGAGCGGTTTTGCCAGCGAATAAATAACAAAACTGGGCATTGTCCACGAGTTTTTTCCTGTGTTTTTTTATTATTTTGGAGCAGTAGCAGCAGTAGCAGCAGCAGCAGCGAGGTGTTACGGTTGTGACGATTTCAGGCTCTCATAGAAAACACTGCTTATGACGTCATGGGCACAGAACAGCCATGTAAACAATGCATATTAACATTTAATCCGAGAGCTAAAGTGCAAATTCTGGATCACGGGCGTAATTCTCGTACCAGTATTTGAATGATTTACATTACGATAAGTGAGTGTCCCTGCGAAAAGGGCACATCGCAGTCATGACCTCATTCACGTGTAGGTCGAGGTGCATGAATATTGTCAAGTAGGCGTGGTCGGTGTGGTGGCGTAGTAGTTAAGGCTACAGCCTTTCCACCTTTGAGGTCCTTCGTTCCATCTCCGGGTCAGGCAGGGGATTTTCTCATGTGGAAATTTCGATGGGGTTTCTCCATGCTCACGTGGGTTTTATCGTTGCCTCCCACATCCATCAACAGCGCAGTCAATGAATAAAGTCTGGTATTTCAAAGACGGAGTTTATTATTATTATTATTATTATTATTGAGGGCTAGCTCAACCGAGCCCAAATTACACAGTAACTGGTCGTCTGCGACCGTCCCATGGTGACACTTCAATCCGTAAGGCCGAACTAGTTTTTACCTGGGCTTGTAGAAGCACGTTAGGTGAAAACAATACATGAGTTAATTGCCTGTGAAACGTGCAAGGTCTGGTTGAGTGGGTGGGTTGGATTTTCTCGCCTTGCAACCACATACCGCAGCTTTATCTGTTTGACATTCGTCCCAGGGCGTGGTAAATGCTCTTTCCGACATCCTGCTCGCACCTATCCGTGCTCCTCTTTTTGTCTCTTTCGTTTACCTCAGAGACTGGTTTTTATCGAGGAAATTTCTCGGACACGACAACGTGACTCAGGCTGAGGGCGTGTAATGGGGATGTCAGTGCTAAAGCCAGTCTTTATTATCTTTTGGGGCCGATAGCTAGTGCAGCCCCATCGGTTTTCTATGTTTGAGGGAGTGATGGAGAGATTTGCACGCAATGGGTGCGGGGTTGGGTGTTACGTGTTGGACCTTTTTGGAATGATTTTTTCTCACCTTCCCGCCAGATTGGGAAATGAGTGGGCGTCGGGCAGGTTATTTCGAGGGTTGTGACGACTCAGAGTGGGTAATATTACCCACCTTTCTACTTCCTGCTGGACCAGAGCCAGTTGGTTTTCAGGGGGATGCTGCTTGAAGGTTCTCCTCACCTGTCATCCAAAGTGCAGGTCGCCCAGATCTATGCCATGTTTTATGTTTGACCCAAGGCGAATCCGTGGATATTGGACACCAACCACCCACAGTTTTAAAAAAGATTGAAATTCCGCACTTTTTGATTGAGTGTCAATGTGCGAAATGTTATCTGACTTTCGCGGGAAGTAATAGCGGTTTGAATGGAGGTGCTATCAACCGCAGTAAATTCCGACCGGAAATTGCGGAAATGTGACTTCCAGGGGCTTTGGCGGTGTATTCGTGGGGGTAATTAGCGGAATATTTGGGTGTCAAATTACGGTTGCGTGTCTCTTATTAGAACTTGCAGAATTGCAGCACGTTGAACGCGTATGCCATACGTAAGAGGTTGACGAATCTTTCGGGAGTGTTGATTCAGAGGACATTTATAACCTTGGATGTGGTACAAGGGCCATTCTTAAAATTCTTGGGTAACCTCATCTCAGATGCAGTTGGAATTCAACAGACTTTTCATGCATATGTAGTGCGTGACGTGACATTTGGTTAAGATTTTCTCGGGCGATCTGCACACACATGTGGCTATTATTGCTTGGCTGGTTTTGGTGTTAGTCACAAAGTATTTGCGAACGAACCATTTCTGAACCGGAAATTGCCCAGAACTGATACACGAGTTCATTAATTTTCGCCACAGATGTGCATTTGCGCCAAGGGCATTGGTTCTATTTCCGTATCCCTTGTTTCATATCCTCTCTTAGTCCTGGCACACCAATGCAAGTGATTATACTGCAATTGAAAACCAATTCGTAGGTATCAGGTGAAAAGTGACAAATCACATGAAATTCTCATTAGCAGGTTATGTCTGCACTCTTGCGGGATGTGTGGGCGTGCCCAAATGCAACTGTTACAGAAAGTCGTTATAGTTAATTAGAAATACTGTAGTAAGCGTAATTTTAATTTGTCTATAAAGTGTAGGATATAATGAGTTTTCACGTCAGCATGTAGGCTACTGAAAGAGAGGTCAGTTGTAGGGCAGCAAGATCGATTTCATGGCACTTATGCTGGCTCAGGAGGAACGTCAAGAGCGGTACCAGAATAGAGCGGTGGGCATGAGGAGCGGAGGAAGAGTGGGGGTCAAGGGCCAGCAACTTTGATGTTGCCAGTAGTGGATACAGGCGCGCCTTAAATCTGAGTTGAGCGGGGGCTGGTTCCTCGGTGAGGTCATCGCAATCTTGGCTCAGATATGAGCCCAGTATTTGCAACCTGGGCCTTTGCAACCGAGATTCTGCACGTGTTGCTCGACACATTTCGCTGTGTATAGGACCACTCCGCTTCGTGTTTACGGTGTTGATTTTTGCAGGGACTGGCATATTGCAAGTGTGTCAAAACATTCTCGGCCGTAACAGGCTCCACGCCAGTTGGAGAGGAAAGGAAGACCTTATCCAAAACTCGGCTGAATTGGGGCTTATTCATGCGAAGACTGAGTCATTCAACTATCAGTAAATTTGCGGGAACTGAGATGGTTTTTGAGTTCCTAGTATAGAGGCGGGGAAGTAAATAGTAAAATAGTTAATAAAATGCGGAAAGGAGTGTAATTTCCTGAGGCGTTTTAATAAAAAGTTGATAATTATGAGGGTGAGAAGGTCTGTGACCTGCGCATGTAGGCGTTCCCTAGCACGATATACTGGAAAGGCGTCTAATTATAACATGCGTCTCAAGTGATTAGTTTTTCGTGTCAATGCCGAGATGTATGGGCCCAATTATTTGACGATGCCAAAGAATGGCTAAGCAAAGCACAGCTACGAAAGGGCTAGGTGATCACGATTTTTTTTTTCCCGTTTGTTTGGTTCATTGACTCGGGCCTTTAAGCCGTTCCTGTTTTCGGATTTTGCTTGGCGTGACCCAATATTCTTTGTTATGATTAGGAGGTAGAAAGTAGGTCCGGTGCGAAAACAGGAATATTGAGAAAGCGATGGGTTCTTTTTCTTTCTCTTGCTTAGGTTTTTGAGGGTTTGATGCTGTGGGATCAATAAAATAGAGTGATACCGCGTCCGTTCCTGCACAACTTCACGAGTTGTGCGTTAATATATTAGTGTACTAAGACGTGATATTGGCCTAGGATTGTCCCAATTTATATGAACATCCCGTTAAATCCCATTCACCTTCGATTCGTCATGAGTCCACTCAATTCAATTCCAAATAGATTGTGTCCATCACTGATTGTGGATTAATATTGCCATACTGGACATGGATTAACTGAAGTTCTTATCGCAGAAGGAGACAGAATATTGACCTTTTACTTTGTACTGCAGCCTTCGCGTGACTATTGGGACTATTATGATGTTACATCACCGGGCATATGAATCAATAATTATTAAAGAAGTCAATAAAGGCACAGTTTATGGACTATATTAACCGGAGGTATTTGCAACTAGACGTTCTCAGATGTACCTATGCCACATGATTTGTCTTCTTGAGCAGTGATAAATATTTTTTATTGCCATTAGTTTTACCTGAGGCAGATTCAAAATGGAAAAATGACTGCTCCAGTAATTCATGCATCAGTCGATGAACATGTCGAAAAGCATACGGTATGCTGCATTTAGTCATATGCCTCTCATCTGAATCTCTTCAGACTCTCCACCCAAGTAAAACATCCTGCAAGTCCTGCTGCTGTTTCATATTCGTACATCACATTTCACGCACCGGCGCCTGGGATGGTACTTTGAATGACAAAACTGGAAGGGACCAAATAAACGGTGTCGCCTCTCAAAAAGACATGCATTAGAAAGGGGGTGGCAGGTGCTTTCTCGGTTTTGGCTGCGGTTGAGCAGGGCCCATGACCTGTGTTTGGGGGTCAAGTCCTCCTGCTCAGGGCCAGGAAAGACAGGGGCTGAGAGAGCGGGGCAGTCAGGCAATAGTGGCGGCTGCATGTAGTGCGTGTAGTGGCGCCCTCAATGGCTCTATTTTTAGGCGGGAGCTGCCTTGAAAGGGCGCGCCCACCACCGCCCGGAAGATAGGGTTACCGGGCGCCATGACCAAACATGGCAGGCGCCTCCGCCGGGACACACAAGATGCTCAACAGTCGATCAGGAAAAGGAAGGGGGGACACTTGGAATTCGGGATTTCGGGCAAGGACCCGGAAATCGCGGCCATTTTCACGCTAGCCTCAGGAGGCGTTATAGCGGGTGTCAGGTCGGAGGCCTTTTGTCACATAGTAACAAAAGAGGGATTTGAAGAAACAAATGCGGTCAACGGAGCGTGGACAAGGGAGGAGGAGAAATATTAGGTGCAGGAGGCAACAACAAAGAGAATAGTGTGGTATTCAATGCGACCCTGGGGTTATACGGGATATGCTGTAGTGAACAGGATTTGTTTGCTACAGTTTAAAAATACGTTTTGTATCAGTGTACTGTAAAGAATAGAGGATTTAACCGGTAGGTTATTAACCGTAAATGAAAATTCGCGTACCAAAGACACCTGAAAATGAATACGGGCGATGAACTTCGTTTCGGTGTTTGTTTTCAAAATGCTCGGGCAAATATCTGGTAACTACTTGTATACGCACAAATTTCGTGGGCGTTTTCAAACCGCATGATGAAGTTGATTTGTAAGGCACTGTGGCATTTTTTTTGTAGGTGGAAGAGAGCTGACGGTGTTCAATGAATTATGAACCGATCAGATTATTTTTACTCATCTGCCATTTCTAAGTATGCGTCACTCCCAATGCAGGTGACTCCAGAAATATCGGTGCCCAATTAAAATAAATGAGTGGATTGAAAAAAGAAAAAAAAAACTTGGCTTACAGTTTAGGAAAGAGATGAATCGAGGTTCGCCGTATTTTATTAAGGGATAACTAACTACTGCATCGACGAGCTTGAGTTATCTCCCAACTTGTACATAACTGCGTCTGATTTTAGCGACGATAATAAAGAAATCCCGACCTCCTTAGGTTGTAGTGAAAATTCACGGCGAAATAAAACCGGCAGTTGATGGCATGTTTTGCATTTAGTGACCCATTTTCATGAAGGGTGCGGCAGAGTCGAGTGTAAGTCCAGAAAATTGTTGGAATCGGTATTAACCACGGAAGTGGTTCCATTGGGCCCTGTCCAAGTTTATTTCAGCATTGGTCTTATAAAGAGAACAAGCACGCCAAAGAACTTTAGCGAAAACACAACGCAATATATTTTTTTTCATGCCTGACTGGTAATAATTGGTCACGTCCATAATTCAGGTTACATGTGCCAGGGCGTGCAGGCGCAAGATGTAGACAGTGTGTATAGTGAAGGATAGGTGCGTCAAGTCCAGGTATCGCTGATATTTTGGTATGAGATTATGCATTCGTCAAGGGAGGTCTGGTTGTAGACAGCCAGCCAAGTGTGAAACTTGCGAGAGCTACCGGTAACTTGCAGAGTATATAAACTGAGGGGATGCTTTCAGGGAGAAAATAAAGTTGGAGGATGACTACCGAATTGTTTCTCTCTCTCTTTTTTGTCTGAGTGAGCATTAAATGGAAATTTGCCAAAATTCCATGTCTGAGACCTAAAGGAGGTCATTGAACAGAATACGCACGAACCAATTCATTTACCCTGGTGCATACAGCTGCTAAAATAAGATTTTAAAATTCTTGGGATTTAAATGGACCGCAGGGATTTAACGTGGAGGGCCAACAGTCGCCTGCTTTGATTGTGCCAAAGAGGTCTACTTATTCTGGGCAGATTCTTACAGCTAGAGGAAGTTCTTCCCAGCACTGATGCCGAGATTCTGTAGGTCTCAGTGACTCTGGGTGGGGGACATATTTGAACTGATGTTAATCTTTGCTGAGTCTCGGAATGGTTCCAATTGAAGCTCCTCGTGTAGAAAAGATCCACACTTACGACTTTCATGAGCAACTAAGAATATTCTGTATAGATGTGGTAGTGTGCAGTGTGCAATCAAGACTTGACATGTAGATATTGGCAGCTGTCGAAGGAAGCACGAACTGTTTCCAAAGTCAGCACTCTGTGAAACGTAACCACTGACATCTTCGTTTTGTAATAGGCCGTAGTTTATTCCGGACAAAAGCTATTGTTTCGGTCTTTATAATTTGACACAGTTGGCTAGACGTTTTGATTCTCTAGCCAAGACGGTTTTGTTCGGTTCGCATTGTTGCACAATTTTTCTTCGGGCAAGATGTTTTACACTTTGAACATGATTAGTCTGAAACCAAACTTTGTTGTCTTTGGTTCTATGTATGCAGTGGCATGAGGAACAGGATGCGAGTTATTACGTTTTTGCACCACATACTTCAAACTCTCCTGTAGCATTTATGATCACGTTCAGGTGGACCTGTGCCAGCAAGAGTGAAATATGCTGGGAAGCACCTTCATGGAGTCTGGAGCTCGATTCCTTGCCCGTAACGCTATAAAATCTTGAAGCAAAAAAGAAAAATGAGTCCCGAAGATGCAACGAAGTTTCGTACACTAAGCCGACTCCCACGGTATTGGCGCTAGTCCCCCAACATTGCCGATTGATTTCTGGGACAAGTGAATTAGTGGTTGCCCCCATAATTAGACGACGAATGCACAAATCAGCTCCCCTGGCAGCGTACAGTAACCTTAGACCATCGGCAGAATTCCAGGAAGGGGTTGATTGGTTGAGGAAGCGCGTTGGTTAATGAAAGTGACGTAAAGGGTGTGACTAATTTAGCCGGTGCGCTAAGGAGGTTCCGTCTCCAGCTGAAACGCGAGGAGTTGGCGAAGGAGGTCCAGTGCGGGGTCGGAAGTAGGGGAGAGAGGCATTCCCTAAGGGTGCGTCACGGGCCCTCGGGGGGGGGGGGGGGGGGGGGGNGGGGGGGGGGATGGGGGCGGCTTGAGTCGAACCCCATGGCGGGCCGGTCAGATGTTCAAAGTTGCCTGCCTGCCGTACATGTATTTTGGGAGTGGCAGCTGGGGCAAGGGCACGAGGATGATCTGATTGGCTGCTTCCTGGCTGCTGCTCTGCCGGATCATCCCACGCACTCCAGGTTCCCTTATGCGCCCAAAATCTTTCAGGGATCAATATACGCACCGAATTCCTGAGGGAATCCATTCAGGAATGGCCGGCTGTTGTTGACAGGGATGGATTAAATGCCGGATGACAATTGGGCGAGTTGCAGATGATTTTTTTGATTTTTAAAGAGATGGTTAGGTACTAGAAAGGACCAGGGGGACACTGGGTTATGCAAGCTTCACGTGAGGAGAGCCAATTGTTACACGGGGTGTGTCGCAGTTTAGTTACATAAGTTGAGCTTGCTTTATTCCTGCACAATTGCTTGGGAAGGGAGTTGTAGGTAAATTACAGGGTGGGATTATTGATAGAATGGGAATGAACAGGAACATTCAGGGGAATGTTAGGAATAACCAGGCAGTTGTTTACACCCGGCTTGAAAAAGCAAGCATGCCAATAAACATCGCCTTCTGCGAAGAAAAAAAAATCGGATTGCATACCAGTGTGTCTGCACACCATTTTTTTGGTATGGCAGAAGTTATATCAGTGACTCATTTGGTTGTTGGCTGTAAGTGCCCTATTTTTAAGTATTCCAAACATTCCACAGCTGCTTTGGAGTTGGTGAAGTGATGGGAATAGGGTTGTAGAGGATAAGTCAGAAAGAAAGTGCATCTTAGTTCTTAAAAATGTTTGATGGTGCAGATACAATCACTAGTGTTACAGTAGACATCAGTCAATATCATAATTAGTAGAAGAGTGTAATAGGTCTATTCATTTATCAGCTGGTGTTACCCTGGGGCAACACCAATCGTTGTGGTACAAATCCTGGTCAAACGGACAAAAATTGAGAAATGTTAATATCCATGAAAATCGGACATTGTGGGTTTCAGGGGGCACTGACTCCGAATCCCGTGTCAAAGTGAGACAATGTCAAAATGGGAGATCCAATATGATGGCCATATTTCACTTTCACTTCACAGAGATTTTCACAGGCCAATTTAAGTAATGGACATTGTTCGGGTTGGCATCTGAAGAACCCTCTTCGAGATGATATACATGTATAAGCAGTTACATTCCAACAGTCCCTTGTAGAGGATGTAGGAAATATTCGATTTTAATATCAGGTAGAATGGAAGTAACCTATTTATTTAGGTTTCTACATTGTATCATACTTCCAAACCTGTGACATTTTCAGTGACTCATTGGATCCTCAGGTCAATTATGAACCTGATGTTTCAGGCTATAGATCACCCCACATCGATTGGAAAAGTTGCATAATGTTGCACCTGAAATTAGCAGCTAATATTTTTACTGTTGATAGTAACCTATTTTTAGATACAATGTCAGAATTTCTCAAAACATCTCTCATCAACCAAGGGAGCCATAGATATTACAAAGAGACCATAACGTGGGATAGTGGTTTTCACCTTCCACCTTTGAAATCCTGAGTTCAATCCCCAGCTCAGACAGGTTTGGATAAGAGGAAGATTTTTGTCATGTAGAAAAAGTCTTGATAGATTCTCTGTGTTTTTCGAGAAACTTTTCTCTGGGTTCAACGTATTACTTCCTTCTATATAAAAAATCCATCACCAGTGCAGCCAATGAATAATACTCAGAAATTGATCTTGAAAACTTCACATTGGAAAACGAATACTAGGTGCGGTATACCAACATATAATTTCTCATTGGCATAGCACCAGCAAGTGTAGGGTCAACTTTTCCTCATTGTTGTAAGCGTTATCAAGAAACAGAAGAGATAAAATCAATAATGTGTGATGGTCTTGACATTTAGAATTGCAAATTAGCATATTTTGGCCCAAAATGACCCGGTGTCATGTTCACTTTTGGCCAGGTTTTACTGCATCGTAGGCCTACATTAATTAGGACAACTATGATCATGCACCTGGGAAGAAGGCATCATTTTCTAAAATGGGGAAAAAAACAGGAAAGGTGTTGTTGCAGATCCCAATCGTATGATTTATGAAGAAATTACTATTGATAAGTATAACAAATGAACCAGAAAATGACGACCAAATTATGCCTTGTACGTTTGTTCAATGATGCTTCAAATTTCACATCTCTGACACTGCATTTTATATTTAAACATGTAATATTTCTTTTTATGTGACACAGGTGATTAATTATTTAAACACATGTGAAAGTAACTCCAAAAAAGGGTTATTACTCATCCGTTAAACAACAAAATATTAATGAGTTGCTTTTAATGTCTTAAACTTTTAAATTCATTATAACTCCAGGATTCAATATTATTAATGCACCTACACAACCTAATTTTATCAGCTAATAATTTTGATACTTCCTAAAAGTAACTGTTGAATAAAAATCAGCTGAGTTCAAAAACAAAATTACTAAGTGAAACATCCACCTCAATTGGAACATTGTATATCAGTGGGTTCTGTGGTCACCTGGCAATTGCTATCACACCCAAAACAATGTTAATTTCACAAGTTAATGTCAAAGTCATCTTATGCAATGAAATCCTGTGATTAATATATTGTGAACCTGCACATACGTGGCACATTGTGCCAGCTTGCATCTATACTCTGTATAGATCTTGAATAACTAATTGACTGTCATCAGACACTACTTACATCCAGCAGTTGAAGACATGCTACATATGTTTCATATAAAAATGTAAATTCTAGGGATAAGCCAGGAAACATTGGAGTACCAGAAGGTTTTCCAAAATTGTTATATGGCTTTGATATTTATAAGACATATCTCTGTTGACAGACATTCACAGCCTGGTGCAACTCCCACCTGCGAAAGGCTGGCACGGCGATCGACAGCATCGAAGACGACTTCCGCAATGGACTAAAGCTGATGCTTCTGCTTGAAGTTATCTCTGGTGAAACCCTGCCTAAGCCAGATCGTGGAAAGATGCGCTTCCACAAAATAGCGAATGTCAATAAAGCTCTGGATTTCATAGCAAGCAAGGGTGTCAAGCTCGTGTCCATTGGAGCCGAAGGTGCGTAAGTTATATGCAGAAACTGGACTACTGACACAGATTAACACAGTGGTTTCCAACCTGGGGGTCGTGGGGGGTTGCGAGCATTTGTTAAACGGTTTTTTTTTTTGTTTTTTTTCAATTTCTGTGTAAATTGAACCATTTTTGCGGCCGTACAGAGTGTATGTTTTCTGGAAATGGGGCAGTTGTAGAAGGGGCTGGGGGGAAGGGAGTCGCACATTTATGGAAACATGTTTAGGGGGTCGCAGTTGGTAAAAGGTTGGAAACCACTGGTTTAGCATATGCATCACAGAGATGCCCCAAGTTTGTTCAGTTTGTTTTCAATGCTACTTTTTATAACAGAAATTGTGGACGGAAATTTGAAGATGACACTAGGAATGATTTGGACCATCATCTTGAGGTTTGCCATCCAGGATATTTCTGTGGAAGAAATGACAGCTAAGGAAGGTCTGTTGCTATGGTGTCAGCGCAAGACAGCACCATACAAGAATGTTAATGTTCAGAACTTCCATTTGAGGTCAGTATTTATTTCAGGTTAATTTCAGATCTTGGAAACAGGAAGAATCATATGCCAACAATCTTTTTTTCAGCTTCAAGGATGGCTTGGCCTTCTGTGCTTTGATCCACAGGCATCGCCCTGACTTAATTGACTACAGCAAGTTGTCCAAGGTAATAGCCATTTAGCATTGCAGCAAAAAAATCTAGCATATGGCTGTCTAAGTAAACATCATCATTACTTATCTTATAGGACAACCCTCTGGAAAACTTGAACACAGCCTTTGATGTAGCTGAAAAGTACTTGGATATTCCAAGAATGTTGGATCCTGATGGTAAGGTTGGAGTGATGTATGAAATTGTCTTATGATCCATTTCAGAGAGATGTATGGTGCATTGTTAAGTTGTTGGTAGTATTCAGGTCTTCCTGAATATGGGTGTGGCATAGTAAGCAAATGAGACATGAAGACTCAGAGAAACAAATTGGTCATTTGCAATCAGGGTTCAAATCTCTTTATGCTTTGCAGATTTGATCAATACTCCTAAACCTGATGAAAGGGCCATTATGACCTATGTGTCTTGCTACTATCACGCCTTCCAGGGAGCCCATCAGGTAAAATCAAAGCTAGGAAGGCTGACGTGTGAGGCATGAGGTTTACTGCGAGCCAGTGTTAGGTGTGGCTTGAGCTCACCCTCAAGTTGACCACTGTATGCGTTAACCATTTGTGTTGCTTAGTTTGTGTGTTTTGAAGTGCATATGTATAGAATTTAAGGTTTGATGGGCAACGAAAGTGTTGCATGGAGTGACTACTAGAAGCATAACAGCTTCTTGAAATAAGGTAGTTGCAGGAGGGGGGGTGGGAAAAGTTGAAATGTTACATTCATTGATTCAAGTCCATTTTGTATTATTTATGGTGTCCGGAGAAATAGTATTCAGCCTTTGAAAATGCTGTGCTCTGACATAGGGTCGCTTGCAATGTTGATATACAGCCACGCCATTGTTATTTTTTGCCTGTTCTCTCAAGGCAAGCAATGGGTTTTTCTGATGCTGCTCCACATCTGCAGGGAAAATGGGGCAGTTTCTGGATGAGGCAGAATGGTTGTTGGTCTCTAGCTGAGAGGTGAATGAGAGCTTGTTAGCGATGTGAAGGGGAGAGAGAATCATCTGAAAGTGAGCCAAGCTATGGAAAGGCAACAGATGTGCAATTTTGCCACACTTTTATCCAAGTAATAGTAGCATGAAATATTACTATCTCAACAGAGATTAAGATTGTAACTAGATCATCCAACTCATGAAAATCACTTGTCATTGTTGCCAGATTTACTCTATTTATGGTTGCCCCAATGAAGCTTTTTGATTGGTAAAATACAGTAGGATCTATTGAGAATAACAGGTTGCACCTCTCAGGGTTCCCTACAGTTTGGTTGGTCAGCTAGAATTTGAATGAGGTACCATATCAAGTTGTGCAAGCTACATACCATGTGTTTTAGAATTTAACTCACATCTGCATCAGTGAAAATGTCAGGGACAGTGTGTAAAGTTGATACTCCTGTATCTGATTCTCCTGCCAAATATTATCCCATCAAGAGAACTGAAGGTGCTCTCACCACATGCCACTCTCCTCTCCCCTGCACCTCTTTCCTTCTGGACACCAACTGGACTTACTTGATGCACACACAAGATTTTTACCAATGTGGATGTGAGCTACATTCTGAAACATGTGCATGATATGTTAATATGTTGTAACTGAACACACTAACTTAAGCTGTCGGTGATTATATTCCCTTCCACCACAAAATCCGTGAAGCATGAAAAGAACCAAAATTCACACTCTAGGATGAGATTCAAGATGAAGAAAGATGCGTCTACACGATAAGGTGTTCCATAAATTAAGCATCATAGGAAAAATGCTCTGCGAAGGTAAAACAAAATCTTCTACTCACAGAACTTAGGCAATGTGTCCACCATTATTCACACTACGCAAAATTCAGATATCCACTCAGCAAGGCAGAATTGTGAAACGTTCCTCAATAATGTTCTGCTGAAAATGCTCCACATTCCTAATTTTCTCTTGTGTATATAAGTAACTTCCAAGTGGAACCCGCATATAAAAATTTACTGGTGTGAATTAGGGTGTGTAGAAATGAACATATGAATATGTCTTATGTTGCCAGACTTATGGGACACCCTGTACAGTTTCCCATAAGTTCCATAACTGTACAGTGGCTCATCACTGCCTAGCTAAAAAGCAAACTCCTTAGTTTTTAAATAAGGTTAGCCATCATCACAGAAATACTGTGTTTCATAATTAAGGTTATATTTGTATAGGTGAATGTCTTGGACACACCTGCATCAAGTTGGTATTCCTGATCCCGCCAATTTTAGCTAGTCAGAGGAAACAAATGCCCACTTTCTCCATGCACCCCTTACTGTACACCTTGCTCACATTCCTCCCTTCCTTTTCTGCCCCTCAGGGGACCAACAGGACTTGTTGGTATATGTGATATATCTGCTGATATGAATGTAAGCTTAATTATGAAACAGACCTTATCATTTGAGGGGTGTGGTGGAAAAAGGTGACAACCCACAAAAATGTAATTTTTCAGGAGAGAGAATTTAAGTTTGCATTCTCTTAACAAATCATAGGGAATGCGGGTTTTGATCTAGTCCATGTGGCCGTCTCGTGCATGATACGTGAACTTGGGAGCATACTAAACTGTTTGTCATGTGTTGTACATAGTTGCTATGTGTTTAGGTCAAAAATGACAACAATGAGGGTTATCACCTTTTTCCACCACACCCCTCATTTCCAGTTTTCACATATGCACAATTCTCTTATGGCAGGAGCCAGAGATTTAAACATAAGTACTTATTATACTTGCGAAAGCAAGAAAAAAATTGTTCACTGAACACGTTATACTACACATTCCACTTTAGGAAGCCATAACAGCTGCAGTGATGCAATTAAAAATTTCACATGCAGTACACTATACTTTTCTGCATTCAGTGTTGTCTCACTTAATACTTGCTACTTTTTTTCTGGCAGCATATGCATCATGCATGCCTGAAACTAACCCTGCATGGATTTTGCTACCCATTTTTACAGACTTGTTAAATACGGCATTGCCTGATGAGAGAGCTGTCATGACTTATGTGTCGTCATATTACCACTGCTTTTCGGGTGCGCAGAAGGTGAGTTTGATTCAACTTTCAAAATCCACCATTGCAAAATTTTATTATAAGAGTATAAGAATATAATACAATATGAGCATATCTAGTACATATGCTGATATTTCTTTTCCTCCTCAGGCTCAGTGTTCACTGATGCAATTTCTTAACACTTACTGACTGTAATGTCTGGATTACTTGTGCATGCACTACTGAAGTGAAGAGTCCAGTTTTCTGTCATATTAATTGTACTGAAACAAATGCAGTATTTTCATGTATGATTTGGCATATACATTTTTATCTAGGCTGAAACAGCAGCCAACCGTATCTGCAAGGTTCTAAAAGTCAACCAGGAAAATGAACGTCTCATGGAAGAGTATGAGCGTCTCGCAAGTGACCTCTTGGAGTGGATTCGCCGTACAATGCCCTGGTTGGAGTCGAGGCAGACTGATAACTCTCTTGCTGGAGTGCAGAAGAAGCTGGAGGAGTACAGGACTTATAGGCGCAAGCACAAGCCTCCAAGGGTGGAGCAGAAGGCCAAGCTGGAGACCAACTTTAATACCCTACAGACAAAGCTGCGTCTTTCCAACCGACCTGCTTATATGCCTACAGAGGGAAAGATGGTGTCGGTTAGTAGGAGTTCATCTCTGTCCCTCCCTTTCTCCCCCACTGAAGATAGAAGTTGGTTGTAACTTAGGCCAAGGATTTTGTATGTGCATTTGACTTAAGTAACTAATTTACAACATGAACAATTGAGACTGAAATCCTTTCAGTTGATATACATTTTTTTTAAAGCAGAAAAAACAGAATTTAAGTTGTGTGCTGCAATAATAAAGAATATTACAGGGGGGGAAAAAACATCCACAAGAATCCTGCACTGTCCTTTATTCTTTTACGCAGGATATTGCCAATGCCTGGAAGAGATTGGAGCTTGCTGAGAAGTCCTTCGAAGAGTATCTCTTGTCAGAGATGATGCGCTTGGAACGGCTAGAACATCTAGCACAGAAGTTCCGCCACAAGGCTGATATCCACGAAGAATGGACTCGAGGAAAGGAGGAACTGCTTCAAAACCAGGACTTCCGCCATTGCAAGCTCAATGAGCTGAAGGCTCTCAAGAAAAAGCATGAGGCCTTTGAGAGCGACCTAGCTGCCCACCAGGATCGCGTTGAGCAGATTGCAGCTATTGCACAGGAGTTGAAGTTAGTTCATTGTTTATGTCTATGGCACTGACTTTTGTATATTTCAGAAACTTCCATGGAGTTACCATTTTAAAATGTTATTTCATTTTACTTGTATTAAAATATTCAAAGTTGGGATGTAACTGCCCAAAAGTTGAAAATCAATCACTTGAGTTGTTACTGTACCATGATAATTATTTGTGGAGTGACAATTCAAAATACAACCAATGCCAAAACTTAAAATTGTGTTGAAGGTAGCACCGCCACAGCATGGCTGAAGCAAGCAAACTAGCGAAAGCATGATTTTGCTAAATCTGTTGGTCCTGGAGGAGTAGAAAAAAACTTATCCTGTTATTGAAGGTGACAAATGCAGCTTACACTCCTTGATATATAACAACTGATTAGTCAAGTATATATATCTTAAACTATGGGTTTTTGTGCCATTTCACACTTTTGGGAGCATGTGAGTGGGGTGGAAAATGAACAGTAGTTGGTCATGGTGGAATCATAAGATAATGGCATCCCCATCTCCAAGGAAGTGCATTCTTATAAACAATTGTCACTCTTTTTGTGTCCAGCTTCCCAGCTTCCCAAAGTCCACTTGGTTGGACTTGCATAATTTTACCATTGCTCAGCCACTGCAGCATTTATTAATTGCTGCCAATTGAAAACAATGCCATAACCACTCATCATTCCTCTCTCTCTCTCTCTCTCTCTCTCTCTCTCTNCCCCCCCCCCCCCCCCCCCCACTTGCTGCCAAATTTGTGAAGTAGTCTTTATTAAAACAATGTGAGCAATATTACACAGGTCAAAAAGACTCATTGATTTTTTGCAATTAAATGGTAATCCCTCATCTCTACCACAACTCTACATCCTGATCCAGAACCCCAACATCCTGGATGCTAATCACCCATCTTCTCCCGACCAACTTCCCTAAGTACATGGAGCATTGGAACAAATTTATGGCAAATCATCAGGGGTATGGTACTTTTTTATTAGGATTTAAGTCCTTTGTTGTGCATTTATATGCACATTTTGTAACCAAAATTCAATATTCCTGTCTTTCAAAGTTAAATAAGCAACGTATTATAAACCGCTGGATGCTGGAAGATCTTGGTTCACTGAAATACCCGTTTTATAGTTGTATATTTCCATGAATCTGGAAATATTTGGAAATCTTTAAAAATTGATGACATGTTTGATCCATTAGTGGTCACAAAGGATGTGAAGGACTTTTTTCTCATCAGAAAAACAAATCACAATTTTCTAGCTACAGGAGATGTCAATAATTAGTCCTGCAAATTTTACTGATGCCTGCATTTTTCTTATCATGGGGAAAAAATCTAAGCAAAAAAAATCATTTTAATTTTGGTCACCCTGTGACAAAGAAAAGCTAATTTTGCCACTGTCATTTGGATTGGGTTGCATAAAAAATGATAAACCTTGAACAATAATTAACCCTACAGTATATGAATAACCTGGGATCAACCATTTGTTCTCTGTTTACATCATTGATGCAACAGGCCCTTAATACACCACCAGCTTTAGTCATAAAATTTGGTTACATTTACTTTCAGTGCTCTGGATTACCATGACATCATGTCGGTTAACTCTCGCTGCCAGCGTATTTGTGACCAATGGGATCGCCTTGGAGCCCTAACACAGAAGCGCCGTGCCACATTGGACGAGACTGAGCGCGTTCTGGAGAAGATTGACCAACTTCACCTTGAATTTGCCAAGAGGGCTGCACCTTTCAACAATTGGCTGGATGGGACACGAGAAGATCTTGTGGATATGTTCATTGTCCACACAATGGAAGAAATCCAAGGTCTGATTGATGCTCATGGCCAGTTCAAGGCCACCCTGGGGGAGGCAGACAAGGAGTACAATGCTATTGTGGGGCTTGTTAAGGAAGTAGAGGCTATTGTGCAGAAGTACCAGGTGCCAGGAGGACTTCAGAATATGTACACAACTCTTACTGCTAATGTGAGTTTTATCACTATACGGTTGGGAAGAATTGTGACATTGGGGATTGGTGAATGTGACTAACTTGATCATCATGGTTTCATGAGAGCTAGTCTTAGGGCATAGGGACAATTACATGTCTGCAGAGTGACACTACCCCTAACCAATAAACAAAAAGGCCTGATGAAAACTGGTGGTCATGGCAGAAATGTTTTATGCCAAAAAATATAGCCTATATAATCAGTTTTACTTCTTTTCTCATTTAATTGCAGTAAAATTAAAGCTGTTTTACTTTGTCAATTCTCTATTAATTATATACTTAGCACATTCCAAATATATAAATGTGTTTTGTCTTTTGTTCTGCCTTACTTACGTAATCTTACTTTTTAGGACCTGACGAAGAAGTGGGGTGAGGTTCGGCAGCTTGTTCCTCAGCGGGATGCCACTCTTCAGGCAGAACTTCGGAAACAGCAGAGTATCCTTTTAAGGATGTTGCGTTCATTCTTTAAACTTTTCATAAATAGTAGGTACTGAAACAGAAACTGGCTGATTCAGTTGCTTTTACAAGGTGGTGTCATATAATTTTTACCTGTATGGAGGGCCATACTGAGGATTTATTCCTCCCCATATTCCAATATCATGGGGTGTACCAGAACTCCACGTCTGATTTTGCTTCCATGAATTCTCTCATTGGAAATTTGATATTTTTATTATGGTTTTGTAGCCTAACAAATCTTGTTGTTGCTAATACTTTTAGGTGATTAAGTGGGTTTTTGTGACTTTAATAAATTATTATGGGTCTAGAAATCTGGCTTNNNGGGGGGGGTGGGGGGGGGGAAGCTCCACCCCCTTGCAAAGAGAGTGTATGCTATAATTGCAGTGAAAGAATTTGTTAGCTAAGTGCTAGCCTAAGTATGGCGCATATGTCCTTAACTCTCTTTCTCTCAGACAATGAGATGCTCCGCCGTCAGTTTGCAGAAAAGTCAAACCAGGTTGGCCCATGGATAGAACGCCAGATGGATGCTGTAACAGCCATAGGAATGGGACTCCAGGGATCACTTGAAGACCAGCTGCAGCGTCTCAAGGAATATGAGCATGCAGTGTATGCCTACAAACCTCATATCGAAGAGCTGGAGAAGATACACCAGGCTGTGCAGGAAAGCATGATCTTCGAAAACAGGTACACTCAATACACCATGGAGACTCTGAGGGTTGGCTGGGAACAGCTCCTTACATCAATAAACCGCAACATTAATGAGGTCGAGAATCAGATACTCACCAGAGACTCAAAGGGTATCACCCAGGTAGGTCGCACAAAATTAGAAGAGAGGTAAGAATGGGAACTAATTTCTCCATTTTGTGATTTAGGAGCAGCTGAATGAGTTCCGTAGCAGTTTTAACCACTTTGACAAAAACAGGACTGGACGCCTTGCACCTGATGAATTCAAGTCCTGCTTGGTCAGTCTTGGATACAGCATTGGAAAGGATAGGCAGGTCAGTTGGATATTGATAATCCTATCCTCAGTGGACATGCGCTTCATTATTCTGGAGCTTTTGTGTCTAGTGTAATCTCTAATTTTTACTGAGGTATTGGAAACTCTATTGAAATTACTAACGTTTCTCTTAGGTAAAGACATGTTTGGTGCATGTAATAGTTATTTTTAAATTCCTTGTCGAATTTTATTTGTGTCTTTGAGCTGAGGATATGTGAATGTTGGCTTGAAACTTGAAACAATTAATTATTTCTGTACCACCATCTCTTCAAAGGGAGAGATCGACTTCCAGCGCATCCTAGCCATAGTCGACCCTAACAGCACAGGCTATGTCCACTTTGATGCTTTCCTGGATTTCATGACTCGGGAGACTACAGATGTGGATACTGCAGAGCAAGTGATTGATTCCTTCCGCATATTGGCTGGAGATAAGGTAACAACTTTCTGAATCCCTTATACAAAACCTCAACTATGATAAATCAGCACATCTCTGTCCCTTGATTAAAAGCATAGAGTAGATATAAATTTGATGTTTTCCATGAGGATTTTCTGGTTTTCTTATTATTTAATGTTAAATCATATGTAATTGCTTAGGTTTTTTTGCTTGTTTAGGGCTCCAGGGCCCTAAAAATGTGGATGTTTTAATAACTATGGATATATGCAACTGCAAGGACTTAAAAAGTGGACAAAGAATTTTTGTACACAAACCATACCTAAACTAAACATGGCATAACTCCGGTAACCCTCTCACCTAGTTTCGTTTTTATTATACGGTATTCACCTACTCTACAACTGTTGTTATAGCAAGAATAGTGCATTCAAGGGATAAAGAGAGAAGTAAGCTAATAATATTTCCTAAATATTTTCAGCCTTACATCTTGCCCGATGAGCTACGTCGTGAACTTCCCCCTGATCAGGCAGAATATTGCATCCAGCGTATGACAGCATACAAGGGGCCAAATGCAGGTCCTGGAGCGCTTGACTACATGTCTTTCTCCACTGCCCTCTATGGGGAGTCTGACTTGTAGATATCTAAAGAACATCCCTTGATCCCATAACGAACAGAAGCAAACACCCCCCATTTTCTCTCTCTCTCTCTCCCACTATCACCCCCTTCAGCCCCAAAATGCTTTTCCGGTTAAAGTGAATGAATGCAGGTTGTGATGAGTTGAAAGATCCGGTTAGCCAAAGAAGGCTTCTTTTTAAAAACGCAGGTTTCACTTTCTCAGCTGGGCCAACCCACAATTTCTTGGGTACATTTAATTGGATCCTGCAGATAGAATAAGGGTTTTGCGTGCATGAATGTTTAGAGAATTAAAAGGCAGGTGTCACCTGCAAAAAATACAAAAAGATGTGGGATAAATAACTTTGAGCAGCTTCAAGGTTGTGTGAATGGGATTCATCTCACCTTTTTTTTTCGTGTATGTGTTCAATTGTGCATATATGTGTATGTGTGTGTGTGTGTGTGTACGTGTATACAGCCTATACCCACCATATTCCGTATCCAAGCTTGCACTTCTAGTCAAAGAAAAGGGGGGAGGGGCAACAAATGTGGCCATTGTTGATATTTTTTGATCAATTTTTCCCTACAACCATACCCCATCATGGAATCTAATCCCCCCAAATTGGGGTTCAAAATAAATCTGCTTATGCTTGAAGCAAGAGAGTGTGTATTGTGTAATCATGTGTAATGTGTGAGATTGTAAGAAACAAAATAGTGCAAAAACAGAAAAAAAAGTGTAAAATATCACTGGCAATGAGAATGCTGCTATGGAATTTTTAAATGTGGGCACAGAATAACATCTGAGACTATGCATAACAATGAAAAGGACTACAGCACAGGTTATACGTCTGGACAAGACCCACAGGGAACAAGGACTACTCGTTGAAAGAAAAGTCACTGCCACGGTCTCATTGTTTCATCTGCAGAATCCATCGTTTTCATACTGGAATACATGAAACAGAAATTAGTAGTGTGTAATCTGGTCCATAGGATCAGTCTAGTAGCCTTCCTCAACTGAATCATAATAGATAGTGATTAGCCAGGGATTAATTATTGCTCAATCCAAATACCTCCCACAATTTTGTATTATTGAAAGGCATCAGAAACAATGTGCGAATAAGTAGCAAGAATGTAGGTCCAGTTAAGAAACTGTGCAGACTCAGGTCCTAGTGGTCATGGTTTGTAACTGTGTTTCATCGTTTTGAACCATTTCGTATTCAGACGTGGAAGCTAGTGCATGGTATAGACACGTGTATGGGAAAGTGTTCTGTGTGCTGTCTGGCGTTGAATGTGAGAGGTGGAAGAAACAACGTTTATGGGAACTCCCAAGCTTCCTTTGTCAATTCAACTGACTTCAGGGTGTCCTGATTGTTCTGGTGCCATGTCTTAGAATTATTTCGATGCATAGTTCTGAGGCTGCACTGACTGAACGAATAGCAAAGGTGGTGGGGAGCTGGAGGTTAGTAATAGTCATTAACTGCACATCATTGATGAGACCAGAAGAATGCGAAATGCAAGATGATAGTCAGTCCCTAATATCACGATGGGCGTAATCCTTTCAACGTTTGGTAACCTCTCTCTGTATCTAGATGCGGTGGTAATGAATGTTCATGACTGGAATTGTGCAGGAGGCGGGGCACCATGCATAACATCCAGCATGCTTCACCTTGTACATAATTCCTAGCAGAAAGTAAAGTCTTGAAATTTGATATTCTTTTGTCAGCTTTAATTCTCCCTCAATATTAACATTTCAGTGCAACACTGGTGTAGGTATGTGATATCTGTATGGATGGGGAAAGGTAAGGCATTTGAATATTATTTTTGAATCACTTTGGAGTTCAGAGGCTATCCAGGTTATGCTCATCACTCCTGGAGGAGAACAGCAAAATTTCACACTCACACGTTGTTCTTCAAGCTCTTTCATTTTCACTTGTCACTAATCTGACAAGCAGCTTGTGCAAGGTGGATATGGCACGGGTGTCTCTAGTGGGTGGCAATATTGGCTTGACATCACAGGACTATTATTTTCTCCTCTGGGTAGAATAGCAAGTTCTATGTGATGCGGCATAATACTGTAAGAGAGATATTTGCATACTTGTCGTCGATTACAGTATGCAGTATGGTATCATACATGACGAAATGCAAGCAATAATCTCTATTTAAACAGTATGTTGGAACGGGGTTCCCCTGTCAAAGCAAGCTGACGATGGGATTGGTCACACACACATTATAAAAATGCACTGTGCAACAGAACTTGAATATTCTCACAACTGTACACTTGACTATTTTCATTGTAACATTATTTTAGTACGGTACCAGAAACATTACAAAAAATTTGGCAAGGATCAAAATTATGGAAATCTACCTCAGTTATTGCGGCATGCTGGTTGAACTCGTTTTATACCGGCATGCTGGTTGAACTCGTTTTATACTGGCATGCCGCTTTATTAGTGGTAATACGGTATATTAGAGTAGTCCCTTTAGTTAAAGCCTTTGCTTCCAGCCCTCAATGAAAGAGGTAGCTACAGGTACTCTGCCTTACTAGGATGCAGATATTAACCCTGTAATGCCCACTGGGTCATATTTGGCACACACCTTAGTGAAATTTTTGCAATTTTTATATTTCCTGTAAGTGCCAAATTGCTCTAAATGGTGTGCCAGATATGACCCAAGGGGCATTACAGGGTTAAATGATCATCCTACATAATGCGATCCTCTGGCTCACACAGGTTACCCTAAAAGTTTGCTGATATCTTTCTAAAACACAGTACATTTTATGACATAATTATACAATATGTATCATAAGAGAAAGCAAATAGGCACTATAGCTATCCTCTCCAGACCCAAGAAGAATTGAGTAACACAATGTCAGTTCCTATTGCATTTTCTGAACATTTTCCCAATAAGAAACGAGAAAAAAAATTTAGTTCTAAAATATTGACAAAAATGATGACTAACAACCAATGAGAACATTAGGACCCAATTGCTGCTACAAAAGCAGAACGGATGAAAGCTGAAAATTTAAATGCCACTTTAATGGATCAGTAACATAGTGCTCTATCCTCCAAACAATGTTTTTGAAATGCATTTGTGGAATTCGTGGTAGCAATTCCTCTCAGAAGACAATTAAAGATAAATATGAAATTTACTTTCAAGGCCAAAACTTCAGGTATGGGGATTGCTTCTTACTTTCTAGCATGGTACCTCGCTATTCTAGAATTTAAAACTGAACTGTAGTGCAAAGCACACTTCCTTGTGGTGTATAGGTACGACAGTATCAATCGTTGCCGCTGAATTTTTTTACAAACTTATGTATCCTATAGGATACTCCAGGTCCGAGGAGGTTAAGTTCTTCAGCCCTGGTTTATCTCCGTTCGTCTCTGTATGACTGGTGGCGTTTGACATAAATCTTCAGACAAAAGCGCTAGCTGTTACTCCTTCCATTAATGTCCATGTTTTTTAGTGTATGGTCAAGAGCTTCAAGGGTAGCCTTGTGTGACAATGTGCACTAATTCCACACTATAGCCTACTGTATATTAATTAGAGCACACTACGTCAAAGTTTTTTCTTGCACCGTACTGCTATGTTACACACTGAAGCACCTGCATAGGTGAGAAAAAAAGAGTAGGCCTACAGACACCTAAGAGACTAACAAATGGTTCATTCTTGTTGGTTCAACAGTTTGAGACTGAAAAAAATATTGAATTTTTTCCCCAATTTAAAAAGGTGACAGAAACCTAGCATTAAAATATTTCTGGTGCTCTTGATTTTATATCACTTAATCTGCATATGACCATATAATGACTAATGAGTCACAAAATTTCTGAAGAGACCTAATGTGCATATTGCACCGCACAAGAGACTGGGTGCTTCCTATAATGCTTACCATAAAATGATCCTTTCGCATGGAGTTGTGCTAAAAAAGCTCAACATGAGCATGCACTGCAAAGGTGACCAATCAGCAAAAGAAATTTCAGATACTGTAATTATGTTACTGAAGGTCAGAAGAGGCGATGTAAAAGAGGTTGGCTGAGAAATAGAAATTCCAATAGATCTATACTGTATACAGTATAGGCCGAACATGAGAAATTTTTGAAAAATTCATTTTTAACCCTGGAACCATGACGTGTCTGAAAGTAACAGGAACCGTGACGTGGGGTCTTTTAGGACCCCATTCATATTTTAATTTTTATTAATTTTTATATAATAATACTTTTCAATGTATTGAGTATATGCAATCATTATTTGAACAATGCCTAAAATGATCGCTAATTCAAAATAAACATGCACTTCCTGTTATATAGGCCTACTTTTTTAAATGGCAAAAGTTCCTTGTAATTATAATTTTAATGCATATTAATTCCTTTGGGGCCCTAAAAGACCCCACGTCAAGGTTCCAGGGTTAATATACCCTGACATGTCATTTCTGAATGAAATAATAATAATAATCTGGATTGATTCTCTGAAAAGGTTGGTGCCAAGAAACAGCATGTTGATGGCATCAGTAGTAAGCTGCTAGATCAGTTTAATACAGAAGAGGTACTGGTACCTTAGTTTATCTGTCAAAAGATCGAGTAATGGAAAACTATTCTGTAAAATATATTAAATATCCAATTGAGTTCTTGAACCCATCATATGTACCTGCTCATAATTAAACCAGTTGAAAATTGGGTCTTCAGTCATGTTCTTCCAAAACTTAAATCCGTCCTAAACTTTTGTAACTGCAGGTGCAATCCTTGAAGCCCAATGTACAGTAGTAGCCTACTATATGCTATAATGATGCTGTCAGGCTCGGCTCCAGGCATAGGCGACATAGGCAGCTGCTTAGGGCGCCGATTTTGGGAGGGCACCACAAACTAGAGTTCATTATAACACTATGCAAGAATGACAATTTTTGTACATGGGAATCATTCATCGCTATTTTGTCCACGGGAATTCATCACTATTTCCATGTACTTTAGGTCAATCGTATTCCATAATGACTATTCGTTTTGTCTGAAATTTGTTTTTGACCTTGGGGCATGTCAAAAAATCTATTTCCTCGAAATATATAGGGATCCTTCCGAATCAGGTGGGCCGAAATGAATACCGTGGGGAGGGGGCGCTCCAGTTCTAGCATATTTGCAGAGGTTTCAGGAGATTGTGTATACATCTCACTTCGTGATTTTCTGCACTTGTGCAGTGCGATCAGTGCGACACGGTTCTGTTTGATGGCCCACTGCAAGTTCATGGTTCGCCTGTGTGACATGAATTGACTTGTTAACAATACCGAAGGACCTGCTTGACATGGCTTCACGTACGCTCTTAGCACCATGCTCTTAGGCAAGGCTTTTCTAGGTCTATTAGTTTAGCTATACCAAGAGCTGGCTATTCTATTAACAGTTGTGAAGGTAGCTGTTCTAACTACATTGCAGTGAACCGCTGTGTTATTTGGGCTGTTTCCAATGTCGACTGAGCGAGTGAAAAGTTCAAGATGGCGGCCGTCCCAGGTGAGGAAGATTTTGTGGGTCATCGACTGAATGGCGCGGAAGGCAGGGATAGAGGGTGTGACCTGATCAAATGAAGAGTATAAGGTGAGAAAAACGGAGCATACCAGCATTTACAGTACACTTAGGCCTCTTGAGAAACACCCTTTGTTGTTTCATACACTGCTATTGGGATGCATGGAAATGTACTGATTGGCTCTACTGGTCTGGTCAGGATGCTTTTTGGACCCTGGAAACACAAAGAAATGTTGGAATAGTCTACAACAATGTCACTGTGTCTTTATAGCAGGAGTTTCAATTAGGAGGAGTATTTGTTGACGATAAATGATAATTCAAAAGTGACTGCATTGAAAATTAGTAAATGATGGACAATTTGTGCTTCATGCTGAGAGTTGTGAATGCAAGAAGAAACTTGAGCCAGCTTTTGTTATTCATGGAGATTGAGGTGTTGACTGGGAAGATACATTTTAAAGTTATTATTTAGGTTAGGTTCCCACAGAATACCGAACATCTGCAGGTTTGACTAAGGAGAATGTTACTGTGTCACAATGTATTGGCCCAAAGGCTAGTGACTATTTATCCAGAACACTTATTTGAAATAATTGCAGTGATTGTAAGGATTGCAGTATCCAAAATGGAATGATTATTGTTTGCATGTTTTTGAGTTGAATATTTAGAATGTTAATATCTTTCTGTTATTTACAGTGTGGGCTGAAGATGGCCAATAATTTAATGAGGAGTTCAGCAGCTGAAGATGAAATGCCAGAATGCAGGCTTTTAAAATTTGCTCATATGCCACCTGCCTGCCTTTTAAATACTTCCATTTTTTTGCACCTCATGAAAAAGACTGTACTTAATACCTCAGACACAAATTGTGTCTGCTATGGGCTTATGCAAAGGCTGGTGTAAATAAGTAAATTAGGATAGTAATTTACTGCCTGCCATCATGGTATCACAAACATTCGAAATACTTCGCCAAGGTGTATGGGCCTCACTGACAGGAGGCTGGTTTTATGACCCACATCAGAATGTCTTCTGCAACAGTTTTCACCTCTACGTCTGGTTGTTTCTGCTTGGATTACCTCTGTCTTTACACTTGGTAAGGATTATTTTTTGGTTTACCATCGTCAGACATTTCCTGTCATTGTATTTTTTATTTTTTTTTGCACCTAATTGACTCAGGCAATATTAATTCACACGTCTATTTGAATAAATCGGCATTGGAACAGTTGTCATGTGGGTGTTAAGGGCTGAAGAAGCTAGATTATTTGCATGTCATGTGTGTTTTGAAGAAAGGTTTGGAGGTTTCTGAAACTTTTATATAAGAAAAGAAAAAGTGATATGAATATTGTCCAGGTATTATTACGAATTTCATCACTGTCACAATTCTCGTGATTGTTTACCTTTATAACTTCATGAGCATGCCCCTAGTGATGTTAGAGAATTTTTGAAATATACTTACCTAACTGTTGGACATAGTTGACAAGTTATGGATTTTAAGCACCTGTAAAATAAGGTGATGGGTGTTGCTAATGCACTTAATGGTCAAATAAAAGTCACATTTGGATATGGAGTACTTTAAATGGCAAGGTTATTTGCACTGGTATACACTTTTAGTATATAATGAAGTGTGCTATAAGGAGAGGGCAGAATTTTGTGTAGAAATGTCCAAAGTGAGTGTAAGCAATACTAAAAATCTCTACAGTTATTTCTGAAAAGTATTCATTAAAAGGGGGTGATGCCAGCCATTATTCAGGGTTTTCCAAGTCAGCTCCAATTCATTTTGGTGAAAGTCTTAACCCTCTCAGTACCGGCGCCGTATTTTTACGGCAAATCACTTTGATAATTTTTGCAAGAAATCTATAACTCTTAAATTAATGCGGTTTTCGGCATGTTCACAAACAAAAAATGCAGAATTCACCACAAAAATCACATGCTCAAGGGGTTTGTTGGGCTTTTTCGTATGATGTTATCTTCCAGCAGCCATATTGGAAAAAGTTCTATGCACAACACCCCACAGCAACTCCGTTTTTTTCATATGGGTTTCCTCGTTAGACCCCCATGACCTTATGTGGCATATCAGTAGTTAGGTGGTGTGCCTCTTCGCTTTTGTTTCGGCTCCTGTTCCGTTCCTTTAGTTACTTTAACCAACAGCCGACACACAGCGAATCTGGTGGCGGAACATGGCGGACCAAGACTCCTAAACTGCCAATTCAAATCTAGTAGGCATGGTCCATTCATTCTTTTTCACTGCCAGGGCCTGTTCACATCCACATTCTCATCATCCGTTCTGAATAATAGTAATACTTTTCACCGCAGTGTAGAGATGTTGCTCCATACACTTGGTCTTTAAGTGGATCAGCGAGCAGGTGGGACTCTTAAAGATCCATGCAATAAGAGGGCATGTTTCCAGACCTGCATATACAGGGTGAAGGGAAACTCGCGGACAATCGCCAGGTAGACTGATAGTACTCATAAAACTAGCTGGCGCCGGTGGACTGTTGGTTAGCGCGCTCGCCTCTGGTCCCAAAGTTGTGGGTTCGAACCCGGCCAAGGTCGGTGACTTTTCTCCAGGTGGTAGAAAAGTGAGAGTGCGCCTTCCTTCGGAGGGGAAGTAAAGCCGTCGGTCCCGTGTGCTTGTGACATTGCGCGAGTGCACGTTAAAGATTCCCAGAGTGGCCAAATTTCCAGGAGGAGGACCATCCCCTGATGTCGGTGTTGGGCCTTGCGGCGGAAATAGGCTGACATAAGCCCCACTGAAAAGTACTCGTAAAACTAATATAGAGATGATGTGCAATTAGTTTTGGGCACCTGTTGCATAGTTAATGCATACAGCGTAGTCAAAGTTTCTTGACGTCACATCCGTTCCGCCAGCTTCAGTGAAGCAAAAGTCAGCTCGAGGGCCTCCGAACAATCCGGCCTTGGGTCCATTACACATCGTCCATGTGCAATAGGTGATCAAATCCCGTCAGAGTAAGAATCCGGGTATGACACTCCTGCACTTTGTCATTTTTACTTCATATTTTACCATCTGGCCCTCTACACTTTAAAGGGACACTCCACTCAAAATACAAGTTGGGTTCTAAAAATCGGGCAAAAAATCCTGATTCCGAGGGTATAAGCAGTTTTTCATAGAGACGAACGGTAAGGCCAGTGTGAAAGCTGGAAGTGTGTCGTTCGAAAACCGCGCGCGGGGCAGGTGGGCGACGCCACCAGAGTGGAACCGGGCGGAACTAGAGAATGCATCCTGGCGCGGCAGTTGTTTGTTGAGCACACTCTCTACTTCTCTGGTTTGCCGCGAGATGCTGTTGTATCGCCCTTCTTAGCAGACGACGTGTGTAGATATATGATTTCCCGTGTTACCGTTGGGCGTAGGAAAAAACCGATTGCACATTCGGAATCAGGATTTTTTGCCCGATTTTTGGGGGCCAACTTGTATTTTGAGTGGAGTGTCCCTTTAAAGGCGCCGTGCGCATTAACTCTGTAACGGCGCCCAAAACTAATTGCACATCCCTATATCAGTTTTACAAGTACAGTAAAACTACCGAAGCAGTGGTGGCGGAAGGGATATGGTATCCGACTGCTAATCAGGAGGTCCTGGGTTCGAATCCCGGTGCCGGCAACTCTAACCGTGGTTTTCTGTGGTTTCCCACGGTTCCTCCAGGAGAATTCCGGAGTTGTTTCCTAAACTAATAGGCCACAGCCGCCTCCTTCCTTTCCTATCCTATCCCAAAAAGTGCAGTAAAAACGAAACGAAGAGTTCCAGTCAAAAAATATATATATCCCCCCTAAAGAGCCGCCGGCTGATAACGGGGTATGAATTATTATTATTATTATTATTATTATTATTATTATTATTATTATTATTATTATTACAAGTACAGTAAAACTTCTGTAAGTCGAACTTCCCTAAGTCGAAGTTCTCTACAGGGTGTTTCAGAGTCACGGGACAAGCGCGCGCGAAGGGGTGGGGAAAAATCGTAGGTGTAGACAACCCCGGTCGGTTTTATAAAACAATTAGAAATACGGCAGTAATCAATTTATTTATTATGGCCGTACGGCGTGACGTCACATCCTTTCTGTTCGAATTGAGTGGCGCGGACTGGCAGGTTGAACCTGGTTGAATGGCTTTTTAGCCTTGTGGGTTGCACCGGAAAAGGCTCTCTCATGCTACACCGGGAGGGTACTGTACAAAGTACTAAAGTAGTGTACAGTAATGTGTTCAGTACCCTGCCGGTGTAGCATGAGAGCGCCTTTCCGGTGCAACCCGCAAGGCTATAAAGTCGTTCAACCAGGTTCAACCTGCCAGTCCGCGCCACTCAATTCGAACAGAAAGGATGTGATGTCATGCCATATGGCCGTAATAAATAAATAGATTACTGCCGTATTTCTAATTGTTTTATAAAACCGACCGGGGTTGTCGCCACCTACGATTTTTCCCCACCCCCTCGCGCATGCTTGACCTGTGACTCTGAAACACCCTGTATAAGTCGAAGAAAATGTTGAGTTTGGTTGGTCACAATGCAAAATAATAGGAAATAAACTTCCCTAACTGGAATTTCTATAACTGGAATCTCTCCATAAGTTGAAGGGCTGGCAGGGCCTTACGATGGGATATCAATGCATTTTCAGTCTCCCTAAGTCGAAGTTCATGTTGGCGAGTACGGAAAATTTTCTCATTTCCCAACCAAACCCGTACAAATAATAACAGCTATATTTACCCATTCATGGAAAACACTATGAATGTGTTGCGAACAATTTTACTCCTAGAAGTTCCTAAATTAATTTTCAAAAAGACCACCTTTAAAACTCGAAATTCAAGTAGCCTACTACCGGCCAACTGTTAGGCTGATTTAATTATGAAATACGCTAAGATATATGGAACAGCAACCTTAAGAAGCGTGCCAGACGAATTTGCTGAAATCGTCGTACTTTCCGAGAAATAAATTAATACTTATTTGCGGCTTTTTGACAGTTCGGAAACCTCCACCATTGATTTACTTCTCGCAAAGTAAGACGATTTCAGCAAATTCATTTAATACGGTTCTCAAAGTACATATTTAGGATATGGGCAATTCCACGCGTTACGTACAGACAATCGGAAGCTGTGTTGAGGTGTTTAGGAGTCCACCGCGGCTAGGTACTTGCCGTAATAGATTAAC
>KZ538727.1:525-23668 GCA_000934665.2 Catajapyx aquilonaris
CCCCCCCCCCCCCCCCAACCTTTTGCGTTTTTTTCGGTGTTTCAGTTTTGCAATTATTGTACCTCCGGTTTCCAGCCAATTATATATAACGACGCGACAATTACCAATAAACACCCCAAAGGCATCAAACTGTCCCAATTAATGTAGACCAAAAAAAAAAGACTGCCAAATAAACATTATACTAAAAATAAGTTTAGTTCATATTTTAAACATTTTTCCCAAGCTCATTGTTAATTGGCGACCTAGTTTTAAAATTCGGGGGGTGTGCTAAGGAGAGGTGTTTAGTAGTCCGGGGGGCGCCAACTAATTAATTAGAAGCGTGTCGTTGCGTGACGTTTACAGGGGTCTAACTGCTTGAGATATACTTTACTTCTGACCAGTAATGGGGGAGGGGGAGGGCATTACCTGACTTATTTATAACCGTTTTCGTGGTGTGGAAATTAAGGGGGGGGGGGTCGAGCGGATGTTATATTAGGCCCGGCCACAATAATGGAAGTAGTGCCAACAATGAAGCCGACTGTGCTATCACTTAGACAGATTTGTGTACAAGTCTGACATTTTTTTGGGTGCTGTGACATTTTTGTGAACGTAGCGTAATCCCCTCTGAGTACACCTTTTTTTTCCCCTCTCTCTGTACTGATCCTCTGAGCTCATTGCCAACGAAACTAAGCCAGTTTGTTGTATTATAACCTAACCTAACGTTTCCCTTGATAACCAGGTACTCGTTTTATTTGTAATTATTTACATTATTTAATTACTGTGTGTGTGTACTTGTAACAGATGTACAGAGCTGGTGCGCAGGATTTGTGCAAGGTAATTATCGAATGTCTGGTCCGTGGCAGATTGGGCCTAAGCAACCAATAATCAGCTCCACTGGGAGTGGGAAAGGGGGGGGGGGGTGGATATTGACACGGGGGACGTTAAATGCCGGCAATTTAGTGCAAATTGCGCTGCAGGGAGACAGTGTTGCAGCTCCGGGGGTCATAAATGGTGACGGGGCTAAGATGGATTCTTGTGGACTTTTGGCTGCGCCGCGCGAGTTTTGTTGGACACATCACGTCAAACCGGGGCCTCATTATTGCCGTTCATTTTATACCGCAGTGCATTTAATTAAAATGCAGGAACCCCGATGCGTGTTTACTTGGGCTCTGGTTGACCCGTAAATCTTTTAATGAATTCGCTCCCCCCTCCCACCCTTTCCATCCCCTCCATCCGCCGATGATATTGCCTTTTTGGCGAGTGAATTCGCGCGGAAATCAGTCTCGCTGTAATATTGCATCCAAATTAATATCCGGAAAGGGAGCCCAGCGGTATGTGTGACATGCAGTGACATGGTGGGGGAAAGAGAGAGGAATTTCAGTGCGCACCCACACTCGCGCAGGTCCATTCTGCCGTCAGATATGAGAAGACCGTAACTCAATGTCCACTTCCCCTTGCGGCGAGAAAAAAAAGTAGTGGTACCGAAAGCATCCAAGAGGTGGAGTTGGGGTGCCGTTCCTTTTTGCCACCTTCCCCCAACGCCACCTCTTGGATGCTTTCGGTAACACTTGCTTTCTTTTCTCGCCGCAAGGGAAGTTAATATTGAGTTACGGTCTTCTCATATCTGACGGCAGCATTGTTGTCACAACTACCCGTAGCCTTGGAAACGGCGCTAACGTCGGCCGCATTGTTCCCCCTGCCAACCGTAGCGTTGGAAATAGCTGGAGCTCTTACACAGGGTGTTTCAACTTTTTTGTCCGAACAGTTGTCGGAAATATTGCACTATAAGCTGCTACTTTGTAAGCAGTGACTTGCAACCGGTTTGTCGGAGGAATGGGGAATATTCCCTGCGAATCTGAGGTTGAAGTGGCATACACTGCTTACAAAGTAGCAGCTTAGTGCAATATTTTTCCGATAACTGTTCGGACAAAAAAGTTGAAACACCCTGAATACCAGTTCTTCCACTATCATTGGTAATGCCAACCGTGCACTATGCGTGAACTGTGATGCGCACTCGGTTACGCTCATCAGCATTGGGCCACAAAATTCTGCCCGATATCTCCACCATTTTAACGGCCAGTTAAGTCACTTTCCGGCAGAAAAATTTGTGGAAAACAATGTGCTTCGACGTTTTTAATTTAGGTAATGCAGTGGACATATACAATCCAGATGAAATTTTTACATGTTGCCTGTAGTGTACAGGGTGGTTCACTGCCTCTTTTAAGCACTTGTTTAGTGGAATGTAAATAGCCGTGGACTTGTGGTATGCACCACCCGGTATTGCTGGAGGCTCATGCACTTCAATTAAAATTAGCCCCCGACCGCGGTACGTACATCCGGCGCAATGTGCGCATTCCCCTGTTGTTGTTGGCCAGCCAAGGATTTATTTTTGCCCCGGATATCACCCATCATATCAGCGACTCTCATTTTCGCACACACACCCACACACCCACAAAAAATTGAGCAAAAAAAGCTCCCCAGCATCATTTTCCAAACAAGAATTAACGCCCCGATTGATTGTCGATGTCCACATTAAATCGAGAGTTAGGGCGTCGCATGGGGGGGCGTCCATGGCACCTATCTGTCTATTGATTGGGTCCAAAACAGCCAGGCAGTTTTGCCACCCGGGCGTGATTTTTGGAACGCCCGCTCGCCCACACCAAACACCCGAAAATTTTGTGGGCAAGATTACGCGGTGTGAAACTCAATCAAAAATGGCGGAAACGCACTTGCGGCCATAGGGGGTGATCAGCGGTTTGAGAGTAACTGCCAGTTGCTACGAATAACGACGTGATGATGGTCGCCATCGCCAGTGTTGTCCTTTCAAAAAAAATATGGACCCGGAGAACCAATCGGAAGTATTGACGAGGCTCAATTAACCAATCGCCCTCTAATTGGGCTGATCAATTCGTCGGTGGGGGAATTTAATTTACTTTAGTGTGAAACGGGCGTGTTTACTCTCAATCTGATCTGACCGATGTGGGCACAGTATTAGTCACGGAGCGATTGAACAGCTAGTTCTCCCCATCCAACTAGGTGCCTGCTGAGTGTGCAAAAATAAATATAACTGAACTTCCAATTAAAGCGTCACAGAAATAATTCCAAAATCGTACTAACACTAAGGAACGCAATTAAACTGCTGCTATCCGTTAAAGACATGCTATGAAGCAATTAAATGATGAAATTGTCGTCATTAAGGCCAGTTAGGTAGGACAAATAACACAGATAACTGTTAACAAACTACTTACTAACTAATAACCAACAGTTAACTGTTAACAAACTACTTACTAACTAATAACCAACAGTTAACTGTTTGCCAACTAATAATTGACTCTTAACTAATACCAAACTGTTTACCACCTAAGAACCAAGTTATCTAACTGTTAACTAACCTTGAGTTAACTAATATACCAATTTGGTAAACTTAACTAACCAATAACCAACAGTTAACTAATAGTTAACTAGCTAATAACCAACACATTTAACTGTTAACTAACTATTTACTAACTAATAACTAACATTTCACTGTTTGCTACTATAATAACTAACTCTTAACTAATAACAAACAGTTTACTAACTAAAAACCAAGTTGTCTAACTGTTAATTAACTAATATCTAACTAATTATTAACTGTTAACTAACGTTTAACTAACCAATAGCCAACAGTTAGCTAACAACTAACAGTTAAGCAACAAATAACCAACAATTAACTAATACGTTAGCTAACAAGTAACAGTGAAATAACAATCAGCAATTTAACTTATAGATAACGAACAAATAACAGTAAAATAACAAATAACCAACAGTTAACTGAAAGTTAACTACAACGAACAGTAAAATAGTCAACAGTTTACTAATAGAGTTAGGTATGAAAATAACTGGCCCCTGAAGTAGCCCTGAACAATATGATCCGAATAATTTGAACTAATTTTTGCTCCCAGTTGACTCAAAATGACTGCGGCTATAACAGAAGAAATGGCAACGTGACTCTTTCGCAATAAGTGATATTTGCAGCGTTATAGTCTTCTTTCCTTTTTGTTCTAAAAGCATCCCCCAATTTTTCTGTGGGGGATTCTTCTTCTTCTTCTGTCTTTGCTGGGAGAGAATTTCTAGGGTGGAGCCCAGCAGGAGAGTCTAGGGGGAAGCGGACGATTTTGGTGGAATCAAGGCGTTCGTCAACACAATCAAGTGCCTGACCGGAAAGGAGGCTTTTTCCTCCGGTCCTTCCTCTTTGAAGATGGGCAAAGAAACTGAAGGGAGAGGAGGAGGAGGGGGGGGGGGTTGCTCCTCTTAGCTGGCTCTCTCTTGGGAAGAGATTCAGCTGCAATAACAGTCGGCTGCAGGAAAGAGCTTAGTGGAGCCCACTGTCAGGCGCATCGCCACTTCTTTCCAGCACGGGCCAACACCATTTCTACCCTACTCTTCTTCTTTCCCCCCTCCAAAAAACTGACTCTAGACCTCCCAAGATTTTCCGCCCCCACTGACTCTGCCAACACTTTCCCCCCCGGGTACTCTAAGGCCTTCTAATTGCCTGAAAAAAAACCTGCCAGAGATTGAAATCGATGGTGAAGACTGACCGTCAAGGCATAACAATTAAGAGATATCGAAATTCCGCATAGTATCAGGCGTGTAATTAGATGTTGCCTAAATTCATGGGGTGTCTATATCAGCTTGATCTCACCCCCCACTTTTTTATAGCATCATCTCCCCCCCCCCCCTTCCTCGTGGGAAAATGTAGCCAGTGGCATCCANGGGGGGGGGGGGTGAGTTTCCATACCGGATAAACAAGGCATGAAAACAAACCGTTTTTCGGGTGGGGTCCTGAAATTCTACAGTTCTCTCTCTCCTGGTGGCACAACCAATTTTCCCAACCAGTGACAAATCAATCAGAGTCATCAAACTGTTCATAAACGACGCCTATTGTACTCTCTCAGTCCCTGGTCAGCCAATCACACGCGCCCACTGACAACAATGGTTCAAACCAGGCCAACCCTAATTTCTGTGGCAAAAATTTGGCAACCTAGCGGGGTCTAAATGAGTCAAATGTCAAGACCCCCCCCCCACCCCACCCTGGAAGTCTTAAATAAAAAAGTTTTAAACAACACACTTGGAGCAAGACCACGCGATCATTAATCACTCCTAAAGAGCATTGCCCAACAAAAGAGGCCTCCAAATTTTTCCCTCTCTCTTTTCTTCACTTTCCCCCCCTTTCTTCTGGCGGAGTTGCCAGTGACAGAACGTCCTTTAAGAGAAAAGAGAGGCCTATACGACGTCAAAGTGCAAGCAGAGTAAATAGCACAGGGTGGTGCAAGTTTCCAATAGAAATATGACTTATTTTCAATAGTTACTGCAACTGTTGAGCAATTACACTTCAATGAGAGTTGGTTGTTCCTTTTCTTTAAATCGGTTCTTGGTCAGTGCCCATGCTGCAAATCACTGCGGATTTTCAGAAAGGTCCATCCGAATGCCCGCAGTACTCCATCTTGCAAGACAGCGTTGATCTGCCGTCATTACAACTAACCTACCCAAGTATTGAGCGCTCCTTTCCGATTCATTTGACCACAACAATGCTATCCGCAAACACATTTTTTTTCCATCGGAAGGAAGGGTCGTTAAGGTTGATGAGGACATTGGATGAACAATTGCTCCTTACAAATTACCCTTCAGAAATTTATGGGGAGAAAAAGAAAGTGAAAAATTTGTCCTGCCTTTGTTACTCGCTGGAGAGATTTTAAAAAAAGAGGATGATTGTCAACAGAGATGGTTATACAACAGGAGTTGTTTTAGTGATATATATGAGGACACTCTTATTCCTAAACACGCAGGTTTTAGACAGGTTATTGCCCGTGTTATAAGAGCCGCGATTTCGTCGTTCGGAAGTACAATAGCGATTTGCTACTCAAATAAGAGCTGCTATTTTAGTAGCAAATCGCTGCTACTTTCGAATGACTAAATCGCTGCTAGTTTTGCCTGTTATAAGAGCTGCTATTTTAGTAGCAAATAGCTGCTACTTTCGAATGATGAGATCGCTGCTAGTTTTGCCTGTTATAAGAACTGCTATTGTAGTATCAAATAGCTGCTACTTTCGAATGACGAAATCGCTGCTAGTTTTGCTTGTTATAAGAGCTGTTATTTTAGTAGCAAATAGCTGCTACTTTCGAATGACGAAATCGCTGCTAGTTTTGCCTGTTATAAGAGCTGCTATTTTAATAGCAAATCGCTCCTACTTTCGAATGACGAAATCGCTGCTAGTTTTGCCTGTTATAAGAGCTGCTATTTTAGTAGCAAATCGCTGCTACTTTCGAATGACGAAATAGCTGCTAGTTTTGCCTGTTATAAGTGCTGCTAGTTTTGAATAGCAGAATCCTTGTGTTGTGAATCCATGGATGGTGGTCAGTTTCTGAAGGCTAGATCAGGCCTGGTTATTCAGAGGATGGGGAGGACCATCCCAGGAGCATTAGCAGGATTGGGCTGCTGGCACTAATGACCCCCCCATCTCCCACCCCCAACCCCCCAACCCCCTCCTAGAATTAATGGGGTGCAGCGCCCAAGAAATGAAGGCCGCCCGGCGATAAGAGTCCTGATAATTTGATTAGAGAACCTGGGCTGGCGTAATGAGCAGCGGATGGATCCAGAGGCTGAGACTTCCCTTTATACACCTGCATGACCTCTCTCTCCCCCCCTTCGTTTATCTCCATTTATACCCTCGCTTTCTTAATTTTACGCGAGCTTCTTAATAAGGCCTTCCCCTCCTCCCCTTCCCTCCCCCTCCTGAGAAAGGCCACGGCTTTCCAGCATCCATAAAGGAAACAATTTGGCCCTTCTCTTTAGATTGGATTAACTGGTCCATTATTTTCATTCTCCGCGCTAATGCTCGGTATCGCTCGCCTCTCTTCTTGCTTCCGAAAAAAATGGAGGTTCAGAAAGAATGGGGGAAAATAATATTTTGGCTTACGACAGACTCTTGTCTGGTATATGAACACAGTCTGATACAGCCTACGATACTTCCATCTCCTCGTCCACTCCCGTGTGAACGTCCCCATAAATAAACCATTACACGTGCCACATTACAGTGCCGGATTGTGTTACAGTGTCCTGTAAGAGAGCCCTGTAGTGCCATAAAATTATGGAGGAATTGATTGCATGCAAGTTTGTATCACTACCTGGGGAACGAAACGAAGAGGCCGGAAGGAGCGCAACAGGTGTGTGGCTGGGCTTGGCCTAGGCCTACTGCACAGCACTCAATGTGGTATGTCTCTTTCGTTTTGTGGGACACTTGCAGTGCGGTCTGCTGGGTTGGAATATTCGCAAAAAGGAAGGATTAAAATGGGGGGGGAAAAGAGGGAAGCTCATTATCTCCACGATTGCGAGATCCTTCAGGATTATAGGGAATTTGTCGGGATTTATTCTGAAGGAAGAGGATAATGTGTAGGGCTGAGCAATCAAAACAACATTCATTATACTGCAGATGATTTTTTTTACGAGGAAGTGCGCACCCACGCTCGCGCAGTTCCACTGTTCTGGCAACAACGTTGCCACATTCTAGGTTCGTTCCAGAGCATTGACAACGTCACCTAAATTGTTTCCCCCAAGTGTAGCGTCTAGAGAGTTTACCAGCAACCGTGAATGCTGCGCGAACTGTGGTGCGCACTCGGTTGAGCTCGTCTTGTTTATGTACTGGGTAGAAATTATAGAGCCATAAAAAAGGGGGGGCTGTCCGCACATTGCATTTTCTAGAGCGTAGATTTTACGAAGGGACTTGGCGGGGGGCTGGGGGGAATAGAGAAATCATACAATTCCATAAACCAGGGATGGAAATGTGTCTCCCAGTGGGGGAGGCCCAAACCGGCGGCGTGCCTTGCCAAGTGGGCATCCCCTGAGCGAGAATTTATGTTCGCTGCATCGGGAAGCGAAGAGATTGAGTGACAAGAGAGTAAGGGATAGAGGGACAGTGTCCCTTGGGAGGTCACCACTGCTGCTGGGCCCCCGTCACTGACCCCGTCCGAACTAAGTCCATTCCTCATCACCCCTTGTGGGACACTCCTCGTTTTTGAACGAAAAAAAAATTGTCCCTCTGGAAATTCTGAATGAAAAATTAGCAATTGAGCTCAATATTGAATCCACCAGTTGGAACCATTTTAAGCGATTTTTTGGGGATGAAATTGTTGTTGAGCGATTTGGACTAGAATGTCGAGTTTCTGACCACCCTGTGCCGGGTTTAACCTGATTCTCCAATAGTGTCCGGTGCATTTGGTCTAGTCCAACCCCGGCAATTGGGCAGCGCAAACCAAACCATCTGAAGGACATGGGGGCCTGGGTGTTCTAAGAGGATTTGTAAACTTGGGTATAGCGATGGTCCCCTGGGGTCATCCTGGGAGTGGGGATCATGTAAGTGTGGTGTTGGAGGTATAGGGAGAGGAGAGGAAGGGAGGAGGAGGGCTTTAACCCACTTAGGAAAGTGCGATTCAATTTGCTCCATGGCAAGCTCTAACGTGTTTATTCCACGGGTCTAGAGGGGTAGGTATCAGGCCCTCCCTTATCAATTGCTAATAAGTGCAGCCAACCGCCGGCTGGCTATGCAACTTGCATTGTTTTCCACGCTAATCCTGTCGCTCAGCCTTCTGTCCTTTAGCTGCACATGTACAGGGTGACTCTGGAGGCACCTCACTTAAGTTAAATTTTATTTTGAACAAAAAAAATGCAATTGTTCTTTTATGTAAGAATGATCTGTGCATATTTCTCCACAGGGCTCCACAAAATGGATATGAAAATATATGAATAAAGATCCGCATATTTCGTGCAGTATATTTCGCAATTTTTTTTGAATGTGCCAATATCAGATTTTGTAGACGCCAACTTATGAATGTTGTCGAATACAGGTATTATTGCCAATTTATTGGGCTTAGCTCTCTTTGATAAGATTTCAACTTGTTTATGACGTGTACTTTTGAATGCGGCGTCTGAAATCAGGGCACGTATATTTGCAAAAGATGATTGAAAAGAATTTAATAAGCACAAAATATTGTGAGCATTTCAAAAAAATTGCAAATATTGACTTCCAATGCAAAATGGACACAATAATACGTGAATAATATGCTTTTTAATAGTGTTCATCGATTATACAAGGTGACATTATTCGCTATTTGCGTGCTGTACATTCCTTGCGTTAATGCTGAATTGTTCGTTACAATTATTTGTGCAAACTGTACTAATTACTAATCAGCTGGCAACCCATCTTTTGGGGAAAAGACGTGAAGGATGACGATTTTTGATAAAATATGCCATCAAAGTAAAAAAAAATCTAACTGAAAAGAGCACTTCTTACTTGAGAACTTTAAGAACCTTCTTTTATAGTACCAAGTAGACATTAGACGTATTGTGAGGCCCCGTGTTTGTTTGTTCGGTGTGTGTGGAGGTGCTTAAGAGGAGCTTCGGATAAAGGGCAGGGCGGTTTGGCAGTGGGACAGAAATGGAAGTAAAACTAATGAAGTAGTAATTAAGACGGCGCCAAGGGTGCGAATGGCCTTCGTCTCAATTAGCAGGATGAGAGCGAGAGAGAATCCCCCCCAGTTTGCGCATCACTAATTAATATTCTCCAAAGCTAAGTAAAATGCATGCAACCCCCCCTCGAATTATTGTGTGAAGTGAGGCCCACTTTACCTCAAAAAGCTCTTTTGAAACACAACATTGGGAGGAAGAATCTGCTTTAAACATCGCGATTTTGCGAAATTTTTCGCATTTATAGTGACATAGTTTCCAGCGGTTTCCAGCCACTGAACAATTTGAGAGAGTTTTATCCTGACTCTTCCACGCAACCAATGCTGCTCTTTTGTGTTGTTGGCTGCCTGACTGTCAGGATATACTCTGCGATGAGCTGCCAGGCATTTAAATCACTTGTTCAATAGCCATTGAATATTTAGCAGTTAACTCCTTAGAGACAACATATAACAGCACTTAACTGGAAACACCATCTTTTTTTTCTAATGTTTCTTTTGCATTGTAATTTTTTAAAAACATATTACGTCTCTTCTTTAATGGAATTAATCATTAAATGTAGTTGATTAAAGATGCAAAATCGGTGTCGATCCTGGCTCAGAACCGCACCGTGTCGTCGCCCATTATTGGTCCATCCAATGCTGGGGAAGTTAAAAGATTAAAGAGAGAGGTCGTCAGAGAAAGAGCAAAGGGTAGAGACAGTTGGGGTTAGTTGAGGATCGTGCCAAGAGAAAAGGAGACTGAAGGAAAGGGGGGTTGGAGTAGTGGAGGAGAGGTGTCCAAATGGGGGGAGGACGTCCCTGGGGCCAAATCCCGAGGGATTAGCGCTGCAAAGCGTTGGCATCCCGGATGCGGAACAACAGGACACGCCTCTCCTTCAGGAATTAGCGGACGGGAACATCCCCCCAGCTTAAAGCTCTCTCTATACAGGGTGTCCCCCCATTCTGAGCACACCCTGTACTTTGCATCTCCAGGATCGATCCTATGGAGGCTTCCATCAGTCCTGGAGACTTGAGAGAAGGAGCCGCGCGATAAACGTCTGCAGGGATATTAATATTGTAGGCATAAACTCCACATAAGTTATCTGCTAATGAATAAGTCAGGGGAGGAGGAGGAGGAGAAACCGTTTTCTCCGCGGGCTATGTGTCTAGTTATCGCATATTTAGGAGGCTTGGTGGTGAGGAAGGCTGGGGGGGTGAGCCTAATTAGACGCCGTCATCACGTACTCTCATCCGGATGGGATGAAGGTACGGAGTTTGGCATTGTTGGAAGGTGTAGCAAGAATGTGCGATATTGGGTTGGTAAACTTTTGCAAAATTGGCTCTCGATATATTACGACTATCTAGTTATTAAAATTCTGTAACAAATCGGCCACAAAGTTACCTGATAATAATTAGTTGCCTTTGAATCAACTTTTTGAACCTACATTATGTGCACAGTATGTCTCAGGCTACATCCAGCTTGAATTCCGTCTCCACAATGTTCGCGTTTTGTTCTCTGTACTACAGTAGAAACAAAAAAAGAGAGAATTTCTGAACAAAAGTTGTGCCTTTTCAACATATCCTCGTCACAAAGTGGATATATCTGTAACCTGGAAGCCATGAGAAAGAAGCCTGCATTGCGTCTAGGTATGGCCCGAGGATATGCAGAAGGTTCTATCGGATATCCCATCCATAGTCCGGGGTGGTGTCTGGCCCAGGACCAAAACCCAGGGGCAGTCCTGGACCACTTCCTCTCCCCCCCCCCTCCCCTCCCACATTTTCTGAAAGCATAGGATGGGCATAAAAAGGAATGGGTGTTTGGGAGGGGAGGGGTTGGATGTGCTGTGCAAGCCACTCACCCCTTTCTAAACTACGCTCCGTTTCCTTTTGGCTCGGGTTCAATCGGCCGCAAAACTGGGGCCTGGGAAAGGATCACTCACTGTTGGCACCCTTGCACATGTGAATCACACCCAAGTCGCGATAACTGTAGCTCTGATCTTTTTTTTAAAAAAAAAAATCTTCGCAAGGTTAGGACTATTGTTAGCCTGATTCGAGTATACCAGAAAGCATAAAATCATATTTAAGAATATATACAATGTATCTATATTATAAATAGCAAAGTTTGTTTGTCCATAGCAACAGGATTACCATGGCAACGGATTACCATGGCATCAAAAAAAAACAATGATTATTGTTGATTACTTGACCATGGATACCGGCCGTGAAAAGAACCCGTTGCTAGTTTCTACATATATGTAAAAGGCACTCTTTGGGACATAAGTTATCTCAAATACCTACGCATCTTTAATATAAAAGGCAAAGTTTGTTGGCTTGTTTGCCGAATAAGTGCCCAATTTATTCATACCCATTTTGTGATTGATTGCTGTTGATTACATGGCCATGGAAACAGGACATGCGACGAACGGGCTCCGCTGCTAGTATATCTACATATGTAAAAGGGAAAGTTTGTTTGCATGTTTTGCTCATTTTGTACCCAACTTATACCCATTTCGTACCCAATTTATGATTGATTGATTGTTGATTACCTTGCCATGGAAACAGGCCGTCTGAGGTACTGTTTCCCTCTGGTAGTGCCGGTTTAAAACGGGGTTTTGGCGTCATCGGCGGCCATTTTGGATTTGAAAACCAGGCCTTTTTATACTGTTGAACTCAAGTTTTCCTCTCTCGGTGTATATATAAAATGGTAAAGAGAGAGTCTAGTAGAGACGACAAAATTGGGGGAAGTGTCCGGATGGCATCGGGCTGGGATTGCGGGTTGGTTGTCTTGCTGACGCCGGCCAGACTGCTGGAAACTTGCCAAAATCCAGCTCCCTTCCCTACCACCCCTCGATATCTCTCCCCCCCATCCCCACCCCTCCTTTTGCCGGATGCAGCTCTCCCCGAATTCCTACAACAAACGTCGCAAATTACTATCCCGGGCTTCCATTTCCACCAAAACAATATATACTGCAAGGAAGAGGGCGAAGTCCATGCTCAACCTTACTCTGGAAAGAAGAAAAAAAACTTTCATTTTTTTATTATTTGGAAAAGGGAAGCATCAGACAATGATTGTTGCTCCAGCGAAAATTTCATCATCTTCTGGAGTAAAGTTTAGCTCCGCGTAAATTTTATTAAGGCATGTGTTTGTAGGACCTTTTGAAGGAGAAGGGATCGGATTGAGGCGTAAATCATCACAAAAAGGAGGATTGCTTCTGTTTTGTAATCATGTAGAAAGTGGAAACTACTTTTGAACAACTCAGCAGGAGTTCATGTCCCGACTTTGAGACGAAACATTTTGCCTTATTTCGAACAGTGAAAATAAATTTATAAACATTTTAAAGCAAAAATGGGGTTGAAAATGGTTCCGTTTACAATATTTCAAATGGGTACGCAGTGATTGGTATCCCGACTCTAAGACGTGACATTATGTTCCGACTTCAAGACGGAACAGCCTGTGTGCTGACAGCCTTTTTCTATTATGTTGTAGTTATTCCCTCCCGCCCCCCAACTTTTGTACAATCCGGTGACGTTCGCCTCCCAATATCGGAATGTAGTTGTCGCAGTCCCCCAACTGGTGACCTGATCCGCTCCAAATGAAACACTCTCTTCTCTGCAGCCTTGTTGCCAGAAGTTTTCCTCGGAGTCAGCCACTAAATTAATGCTTACAGCGAGCCAGCTACTAAAACTGAGTGCTCCGGAGCCAAAAGTGAATTTTGATCCTCACAGTGCTTAAGATAAGGCTCGCTTTAGGGAGTAGTTGGATCAAAGTGTTCCTTTCCCCATATACCCCTTCAAAGGAAGGTCATTTTACTGTAGGTCAGATTCAAAAATTACACACATAGAATTGGCTCGAGTGTGCACCTCTGTTTGTCCAGGTTGAGGATGCGACATCAATGTACGAGTGATATCGTACTGCGTGGACACTTGGTGGCAACTTGCTGAACTCTTTCCTTTAAAAGCTATGCAGCAAGGGTTTGGTTGGTTGTGCAGTATTTTCTGGCAGAGTTATCTGAATGGCTTCTTCTGTCTCATGCTTGCACTTCCTTTGGGGATCGATGCTGTCCTTCTTCTGCTCGGTTTGGCGCCACGGAGTTTCGCAATGGGAAGACTGGATTCAAAGTGGCTTAGCTGCCATTCTTTTTTTTCTTCTCTGGAACCGAGAGTAGGCCTAGGGGCAAAGGTTCGATCCTTGAAATGCCCCCAGCTCAACATGCTCCTCCTGAGTTGTAATTGCTGCGAGAAGTGGCCCATTTGTATTTTACACTGAGCTTACCCCCCCAAGGGAGGATCAATCCGACACGACTCTGTAATATGTCCTTTCTTTGGACAGGGAAAAGAAGCCACTGATTGAGCTCGTTGCGGCCTGCGCCATCTTGTTCCGCTCGGGGTACGCCTTTCAAAGCAAGATGTCCGGTTAACGGAGGGTAAAACGACAAAGAAACGTCACCCAAGTGCTCCCTCGCTCTATACGTATAAAAGGGAAATTCCACAACCACAGCCAATCACGGCCCACGACGCGACGTCACCCATGAATATCGATATTATCTCAGTACGTAGTGGAAGGGAATATCGATACACATCAAATAGGGCCGTTTGAAATGTGAGTCTAATGTGTTTGCCGCGTTAGAACTGGATAGGTTAATTAATATAGATTATAATTACGCGTATATACAGAAACTCTACATGAATAATTGATCCTCAGGAGTTCACCTTGAAAGTTTTGCTAAACGTACTTAAGCAGGATGTGTACAGTATCATCGGTTTAGCCAGTATGTGGTCAGCCTGCTGAATAATTCTGTGGAACAATGCTGGCTGGCGATAAATATGCGAATAAAGAATGAAGTACAGGAATGAAGCGGTGTGGTTTTGAAGGAGGGTGTAATTCTGCCATGTTTTGAACCGAAAAGGAGGCCGAAGTAATTGGCGGAAATGTTTGTGGCTCGGCCCACTGGTCTCTCTTGGGTTACAAGTTTACCATAACAATGTTTACAGCTCTCTTCTTCATTCTTGTATATTTGAGTCTCTAGCTGTGGTGAGTGGTGGAGGACCAGACGCGCTCGATGGCGTTTCGAGCGCGTCTGCATTTCCCCCGTAATATGACTTGTGACTTTTTAATCGCCGCGCTTTCACTCTTTGCACGTAACACAATAGAAGTAATTCATTAATCCTGTGGCTGGAGCTTTGGCGAGGTATTTTTGGGAGGGGCTTGAGGCAATTAACACCATATTTAGCAGGGGGGTAGTTATTAAAAATAGTGTCATCGCTGTATGTTTACACGTCCCTAATGAGAAGGGTCCGCGGCTATTTCAACATGGAAATTGCATTTATTTTTCACCTGGCCTGGTAATTAGCTGCGTATTTACACTGCGGGGGGTATCATTCCCCGCCCCTCAATTCAATTTGCGCTCCTTCATACCCGCAGCAACTACTACGTTGCCTTACACTACATTCGCAACAGATTCATAATTTCACAATTCGTAATAATCTTTCAGACGAAATGACGCAGTTGCCTTTATTTTCCCGCTCCTGAGAACCGTACTTTCTACTTTAAAGTAAATAAATTAGGCGCGAAATATTCATATCAATCTAAAATTCGAAAACCTGACACGGAGGAACTGTGGATTTTTTTTTTCGAGAAAAAATGTACTTTTTTATGATCTCTCTCCCCAACGGGTTTCCCTTGCTCGGTAATGATGAATGACAAGCGAGGTGAAAGGTAATTGACATTTTTGCAGAAGTCAGAAAGAGAGTGAGTACCAAGTGTGTTGAAGCTGCCATTAGTGGTTGGGCTCCTCCTCATGCCCTCAGGGAGGGGGGGTCTGTGGGTGGGTTGAAAGAGAAATTGAATCTGGATCGATTATCGGAAGTGGGTGGTGGGGAATATAGAAAAAAAAGGACAAGAGAGAGAAAGGCCGGCCGGTTTGGGCCATTTCTATGCAGGAAAAAAGCGATCATGTTTCAGCCGTCTTAAGGGCCAGATCCGATTCTTTCTCTCTCTAGACACAATACTAAAGAAACTGGCTGGTTGCTAGGGAGAGTATTTCCAACCCTGAAACACAATCTAACTAATTAACCTCATTTTAATCATGTTACGAAATAATTGTCAACTAGTGCACCCCTTAGCAAAACATGGCAACACTGCCCACTTTTGGTTCCGTTCTGAGCTCATAGATGGCGCATCCTCCCTCTCTGCACACTACTGCCACTCTCAGTGTCATGATGAGGAAAGTGGTACTACCTACTCTCGTGCAACCCCCAGAAGACTATGTCCCTCGAGGCTTTAGCAGGCTCTTTGTCCGGTCGGATAATGTTTGTAACCGGACACTAATGTCCCGAAAGTGTGTTTGGGCCTTACCCCTGATGGGTTTTGTCTCTCGTTGCAGGATCGCTGTCCAGCTGGGCCGACTGGTGGACATACGATGGCATCTCTGGTGAGTATACACTGCATGTCTCCAAGGCATGGGAACTAACGGCTCGTACTACATTATATACATCGAAAAGTACTTGACATTTTGCGGCCAGATGCTGCCAGCGGATAATTGCTAAGCATTGATTCCATGGGAAAGTGTCAAGCGTTTTGAGCTGATATTGAATTCAAGTGAGGAATTTCGCTGAGCTAGAGTTGGAAACTTTCTCTCGCGGGGCATTTTGTTTACGAAAAGTCTCAAGTGTCGCTCCCGGATGCATTTCTCTTGCTCTCGATCCCTTATTCATGGGGCCTCACTTAATTCGGTCTCTTAGCTGTGGCCAACCACAACCCAAAAGAAGTAAGGCAGAGAACGCGTAATGATTCAGTTAAAGAGTGCAAATGCGTGTAAAGGACTGGATTCCTTTTTGCAAAAACTTGGCCTACTTCTTCTTTTTTTTTTTTGGAGAAGTGGTTTTTGGGGCTGGGGCCGAGCAGAAGGCAATTCCAAAGTGGGGTGTGGTATAGGGAAAGGGGAGATGACAAATTGCTTTGCGTATGACGTTTCGTATTCACGCTCACGAGGTGCTCCATCCCGTGGACTCCAAAAGTCATTTCGGAAATGGCCCGCCGTTTCCTTGCACTCGTTATGTACCATGTATCTAGGAGGGTTGGATGGGGGAAATCGATGTGTGGATAAAGAGAAACCGCAGAAGGGGTTCCGGTTAACCCAAAAGTTGTAGCCATAATACCCCCCAAAAAATATTATGGAAAAAATGCTTGAAAAGTGAATAACAAACCATGCTGTGTGGGGGTCAAACATTGTGAACAACACATGTGGCGTGTCTCTCCCAATCAATTGACCCGCATGCTCATGGATCCGTTATGTAACATCTGCACCTTGCATATGACATCTGTTCAACCTGTTATTGGCCTGTAATAATAATTTCCCCTCTCGATCAGTATTAGTATTGTTGTGCGGAGGAATAAAAAGCCCGGAATTAGGGGGGAATCCTTATCCTGGGACAAGTAAATCAATCGGAGTCATTAAAAGTTTTGAGAGCGAGTTGTCAGCATAATCTGCGGAGAGAAGCAAAGGCTGCTTTTGCTGCAGGGATAATCAATCAGCCTCGAATTCTGGGGGTGTACAAGAGGAGGAGAGAGGGCCTAGCAGCAGGGGGGAGAGAGAGGGTGGGGGGAGACATTAATCAATGGGCCTGGCCCGTAAATAATCAGATTTAAAGCCGGCGTTTTATTGCCAGGACTCGGTTTTACCAGGGGGACCCCCCACCTAGAAGGACGGGGGATAATCACTTCGGGAATTCCAGTGGTGGAAATGTGACGTCACAAGTGCAACTTTACTTTAAAAAATTAAACATCATAAAAGTTTCATAAAAATTATCTATAAAAACATGGTGGGATGGTTGGTTTACCTAACCTAACCTAACAACCCACCTGCAGGTATGACACAACAGCCTTTAATTGTAAAGGACAACACTGCAGCGTTTTTTTTAAAAAGAAGAGATTCGTTTAAATGTAATGGGCTATGTTTGTACCTACTTATTAATTAATACTGAGGGAGGCGAAAAATCGCTAGAAGATTATTATACGCTTGATTTGGCCTTTTAAAACTTTCGGACCTGACGTATAGCACAGTGTTTCTCGGTCAGGTTAACACCATGCATAGTTCATAGTCCAAGCCGAAAAGTCAGGGACGTTTTGCTCACAAAAATAGTTTTTGCTGTCTGGTATTTTCACAGCCCGAAAAAAAAAAATCAGAGTGCAAAAACCTTCCGACTATTTAAGCGTTCTATGCATTAATTAGTAATCTTAACCATTGCGAGAAAAAAAGAGGTCGACCCGTAGGTCAGTGATGTTTGTCCTTAATCAACTTGTTTTAATTATTCTCGGAGTGGGTGACATGCACTAAATTGGATAGCTGTTGAGCACACGTGTTGGTCAAGAGGACCTCTTAATCAGTCTTGTGTTTTAATCGGATTCTAAACCCGCTTTTGTAGAACAGTACTTGTCCAGTTGTTGTCTGATGACCCTTCATCGGTGGGGTCCTTTGTGCGGTTGACTCCGGTTTGTCTTCACCCGAATTAGTTCGAGTGGGTAGAGAAGAAAGGAAGGGGTTTGGAGCACGAAAAAGAAGAAGAAGAAGAAGAAAAAAACCTGTCTAGGATTTTCTGGCGTGAAAATGACCAAAGCTTTGGCTGAAAAGAAGACGTATCTCCACAGAGAAGCATTAGTGTCAGAAACAGGCGCCTCTCAGACCCACTTCGCTTTCTTCAGGGTGCATCGTGCCATTATTCCGATCCACCAAACATGTTTTGAGGCGATCCCTTCACAAGACTGGCTGCAAAATGCCTTACAAGATAAGGCTGCATGGCGAGACTGTCAAGATGTGCGACTTTCTTTATAAATAATATACTGGGGACTAGTACAAGTACAAGACTTACATCCTTACATCCGAAGATAGAAGGAAAATGTGTACTAATTAAAAATTTTAAAAACAGTTAAGGGTCGTTCACACTTTTATTATGCACAAAATGTACAGTGTGCAGAGCATATGGATGTTCATTAAAAGTTTATACAGAACTTGACCCTTACATATTGGTTGAATGGCATTACTGAGCCTTGAACTAGTTCCCTGCATTTCAATTAATTAACTTATTAATAAATTGCGTTATTAATATTTACTATTGTTATTGCAAAAGTAGGTCACCTAATCAACAAATAATTATGATATGCCGTATAGGCCTATTTGAAAATTATTATTGGTAATGAATGGAATATGTACGTATGTCAACGTTATTGATGTTAGGTTAGAATAATTACTTATACGCGTACATTGATATTTAAATAAAATAATAATAAGATCATCAACTCTCAGGTATAGAATATTAATATATAAAAGTGCATGTATGTTTTACGATTTATGAATTATGTCATTAAATGTTACATCATTATTTGTATATTTTAATGTCTACATTGATTAGATCGCAGACTACCTCTTTTGTATAGAGAAATTTTGTGATGTGTTTATAATTCGAATATTATTATAATATCACACTTATTTAGCCTTATTTACTGATTTATCGGTTGTGCTATCTTGAACTATAGGTCAACTGGCCTCACACCTTGCATTGTTAAAAGGCATTCTCTCAGTTTTCAATCCGCCTTTATTTCCAACCCCTTCCGTGACGTCACTGCCGGCCCAAATCTGTCCCTGGGCCGCTTGTATTTTTCACTCGGCGGCGAATCTAATTCGGCGTGATTCCATTTGGGTGTTTATCTTGCAGGTCTTGTGGCCTGGGCCTCAAGGAAAGAGAGAGAGAGAGAGAAAAAAAAGAGCGATCGATTTGCGATCACGCCCCCTGATAGTTGGGCCAAAAGTCTTGTATACGTGTGTGTGTGTGTGTGGGCGAAAAGTACAAGGTGTATGATTCGCATATCATGCTATGTACATTTTGTTTTAGAAGCGCCATTTTCTCAGTTCGTCCAGGAAGGCGGATACAGCCTATGACACTTCCATCGTGCCAGGGCGTTTCATACCCATTCGATGCCAATTTTCTGACTAACGATGTGTAGGAGACGAACCTAGTGATTCTCTGGTTTCAGCGGATTCTTCCTGGATCGTTATGAGACACCCTGTGTGCCTGTCCAACCTGGCAATGTTTTTGCAGTGTTGACATTTGAGAACTGGTCCCCTCTGAGTGAAATTGAACTGCCTCCGGGCATTGTGGACTCTGCTGGTTTTGAGAGGATGGGTTGTGGATGGGGGGGCCGCATATTGCGTCGTTGTCCCCTCTTCACTTATTGGCCGGTTAATAACAGCTCCCTAGTTCTCTTTTTCGCACACAACTATGTATACACCTGTTACGGCATGCAGGCCATTTGATGTCAAATTACCAACAGGTGTGGTTGCTCATGCATGAGAGGCGATTCCTGTGTGTGTCATACGAGACTTTTTGTGGGCCATATCCGATTACAAGGCCTGGAGCTGAGCCCACTCTTGTATAGTTTGGTTTAGCAACATTCCGGGTTTGTATTTAGTAAGGCTACAAGCACCCGAAATGTTATAGTCAAAAGGGATGAAAGTGTCGTAAACTCAATCGGCCCGGGCTGTTCACCCCTCACATACGTAGATACTACCTTATATGTAATTTGCTGGGCGAGACTTTGTCCACGGTGACTTATCACCAACGTGCATGTAGTACTACTTTCTCCGTTAGAGCGGCGCGGGGGTAGCGTGCTGCAGAGAGGATGCGCTCCATCTGTGAGTGGCACTTCATATTATGCCCACGTGAGGTTGCCAACAGATTCACTCTCGTTACTATAGAAGAATGTTTACGAGCGCAACCGAATGCGCACCCACACTCGCGCAACCCCATTGTTCTGAACAACAGCGTTGCCAGAGTTCGTTCCAGCTCTTTGGAAACGTCGCAAACGTAGGCCATTTTGTTTCCCCAATCGTAGCGTTGGAAATAAGTGCAGCGCAACACCCACTATACTGTGAGCTTACTGACAATAATAGATAATGCCAACCGTGCACGCTGCGCGAACTGTGGTGCGCACTGGGCAATAGTTTTTTGAAGAACTTTTGTAAACTGGTTAAGTGTGGATTAAGGTCGTGAGATGCGACCACTTGGGAGAGCCCTGTAGAGTCGAGTGGGTCCAATTGGAATATGCGGCCCGGGGCCAAAGCGAGTTCCCCTTATTTAGGGAGCGATTCTTGTTTCCGAGCCGGGGAATCCCCGGCGCTTTTCACTTTCTGCATCCGGGAATTTAAGGCCCTGCAGGGGGCCACTCCTGTTTTTGGGTTGGGAGGGGTGTAAAATCTACCTCTACTCCCTTGGTTCACCTAATGCTTGGGATGAATACTAAACACAGAGCAAAACTAGGCCTTGATTTATATATTAATTTTGCAACTCTAAGTCTGAGCATGTGTCCCTCGAGGCCTCTTTTCCACCCACGCTCCTCACCCCATTTCGTAGTTCGGACTATATCATGTCCTGACCTCAAGTAAGGTCACCCATGCCACTCACACCTTTCGCCATTTTCTTTTTAAAAGGTTGCAATTTTTTTGCAAAGTTTTAAATAATGTATAGAATTGGCTTGAGGCTGTGCCTCTGTTTGTCCTGGATGTGCTAAGTTCATGTAGTACCACCACCCTCCACGACTCTGAGTGGCAGGAGTGTGCAGTGAGGATGCGCCATCTATGGGCGAAGTAAGGTACTATTGGCGGAGATTGAGCCTACGACACTTCCACAGCCTTATGATCTTATAACACATTATGAACCACTCTTTATGCTAGAAATTTTCATGCTTTTAATGATTTCAACTGGTGGAAATAAACATGCCATGTCCATTTGTGCAAGAACGAGCAACTCGATTGAACGAGCAGTACACGTACTTTACGTCGGTTTAACTGCAAGAGTTGTCATACCTCGCTACTAATTTGCTTTATGAGTTCTGACGAGTGGGGGAGTAATAGAAAGGCGGGCCAGGACATGCGGAAAAAACGCGTGTCCCATTGATGTCGGCATAATGAATGTTCCAACTGTTCCAGTTGTCGCGGTGATTTCATAGTTTGTCATGATTTTTTTTTGTTGGAAAAAAATGCACATTCCTACCCACCACACTTCCTTTTTTTAAAAAAAAACTAACTATGTGAACCTCCCTCACTGCTGTTCAAACTAATCAGGTTTCATTATACGGCATTGATTTGCATAAATGTAAACACAATAACTCGAGTTATGCAGTCGTGATTGGGAGATTAAAATTGCATTAATTTGACCAATATGACCAAAATTAATGGCTCGTTTAATTTTATTGGGCTAGTCGGCGTGGAAACATTTTGGAGGGTAAAATTGAGGCCGCCTCGGTTTTCTGCCCAAACTGTGCAGTTTGTGGAGGTTTTGTCTGTTGCGGATACAACTACTGGACTATAAGCCAAGCAAGTGGCTTTTCAGGTGTCTCCTCAGGTTAATATGTAAATGGATGGCAGCATTGACCCAGTTGGAAAGAGGCAGGTGGAAATGGCCACCTCCAGCTGCCACGGGAAGCACTAAGGGAAACAGATGGATCCGCAGAGAAACCCTCGCAAAGACCTCACTATTTGATAACTGTCCAGCCAACCACTATGTAGTCCGATAGAGGCGCTACTGTTGACGGAACTGACGTGGCCGGAAGGTTGTGATACCTTACTCTTCGGATAATCATTTTAAAAGAAGAAGTAATGGACACCAGCTCTTGAATAGTGTAGGGTAGTGCATTAATGAAAGAGGTAATGGCTCTTGCATGTGTTCCTGGCCAGTCGTCAATATCGTCCCGGGTGAGAAATTGAAGCTGGAGTTAGTGAAATCCGGAGTCACGTTCCAACCATCTTGGCTGGAGTCACGTAAAGCAAACTGTGGGGGACACAGGCGTGGCAGAGAGGGCAAGAAGAGAGAGAAAAAAAACCCTCCTTTTTTTCTCTCCTTTAAAAAAAAATCCGCTTGTACTACACGCTTTCGATATATTCCCTGGGCCTTGCCTCCCTTCTTTAGTCACTTTTTATGAGACGCGACGTGCCTAACGAGCCCCAGGCATTATCACCAGGCTCGAAAGTGCTTCAGACAACAAATGGTCTTCTTGTGTATCCCAACCCAAAAGTGGTCGCCATATTTTTCCGGAGGACTCTCCTTTTCTTTTCACTCTGGAGAGTGACAAATGCACTCGATATTTTTTGGGGAGGGGATGAATGCACTACTGGATGTAGCTAGTGATCAACTGCAGACAGCCAAGCATATTAGGACCTCCCCCCAAAAAATGGGATCTCAAGTATTAAATCGAGCAATATAAGCGAAAATTACGAAGGGTGTCTCAAATTGTCTATTAATATAAGTGTAATGATATTCATTTACATAAAGTACATCGTCAACTTGAACGATTGGTGCCCATAGATGCCACGAACATAAAGTAAATAGCCCCAGAAATTATTTTTAACAATGCGTATTTCGGTGTCAGTATAACAGGGCGTAACCAGCGTAACTTGTAGTCATACCCAGTTCTATCCGCAATGATTGGAAAAAACGCCCCATTTTGCCGGGCAGTCCGTTTAATGGGCCAAGATTGGAGGCAATGAGGGCGGAAATGTTGCGCTAGTAATCGCTCCGATTATTTTAATGGACGGGGGCCAACGCTGTTGATTAGTTTCATATTTGCAATGACATAATAAAGGCGTCAAATGAGCGTCATGCGGCTATTTGACGACAGCCGGGATTAGTGTCCACCC
>JYFJ02002786.1:0-50945 GCA_000934665.2 Catajapyx aquilonaris
TTCATTATATTACAAACACAACAAATAAAACACGTTCCCACGGCAACGACGTTCCATCGCGGTCTACAAGCAGTTCCATAATCTACAGCGGCGCATTAGCAAAAAAAAAAACCGTAACAATGAAGCCCTTTGCGACGACCTAAACAAACTCGCTTATGCATGGGCAGCATAATGAGGAGCGGCAAAGCAAAACCCGCAAGATCCAATGTTGGCGGGAAACGAGTTAGGCATGGCACATTGTCCATCACATAGGGTGTGATGCGGTGTTAAAAGCTGGTCGGGCAAAATGTGCTAGTTCCATAGTATATGAGCCCAAAAACTGTCGATTCAAGCAAATACCGCAAGATTCAGCATCATAGTGCAAGCAAAACCAGCAAGATCTATAGCTAGAATAGTTCGTGATGGATCTTGCGTATTGTGTACTCTCTTACAATCTGACATCCGCAGTTTGGTGTTTGGACTTCATGCAAATGCAATATGCTTCATGTAACAGGTAGCCTATGCCAACATTGTATAGCCATAATTATGTCAAAGGTTACTACCAAATCAATGACTTACACCTACATGGAAAAGTATTTTCATAACCTGAGCAACGCCGGGTATCCTGCTAGTAGCAAATATTTACAGTATTCTTTCACGCCATATCAATGGTCATCTGGCAAAAGAAGCAAATTTAATCATACTTACTCCTCAAATTCTTTGCTCTTCTTTGGGTTTTCAGTCCCTTTGGCTATGACATGCAGGAAGTCTTCCGTGAGCACAAATGGCACTCGTTCCCTGTTGATTCCAAACTTCTTTTTGAAGTGGCCCAGGAAATGGCCAAAGTCAATGTGGAAGATCTGCCCAAGTACAAAACCACAAACATTATCATCACATAGGAATTTAACCTTATCATCCGTAATTTGCAAATCAGTAGGATTTCAATGCCTTCAAAATAAAACTAAAACACAAATAAACCAAATAAAAAAATACAAAAGAAGATTACTATAAAGTATCTCATAGAACCCACCTGCCCTTCTTCATTGACCATAATATTGTCTGGATTCCTGTCTCCAATCCCAAGAATAAACGTGGCGACACAGTAACCTGCACACGAGTGGGTGAAGATCTCAATGGCCTGGTCGTAGCGTCCACCTTTGTTCTTCTCCTTGATCCACTTGTGCAGCTGCGTAGAGTCAACCTGGATGGCTGCTAATTTCCCAGCCTTTCTTTGGATGCCATATACCGTCTTGGCCTTCTTCACCACTTCAATCATCCCCACGTGCTTGCCTGTAGCGAGACATGCGTATGGAAGCATACGCATGTCTAGTCCCTCACTTCGCCATATGTTGTCCATTATATGGATCACTTGGAGTGTGAGCATGTCTTGCCGAAGATCTGGTCAATGAGAAAAATAATGCAGATGTTGTGTATATGTGGATTTAAAAGCTTTGTAATTCCTCATTCATATGGAACTAATAATTCAAAATGTATAATTTTAGCAGGTGCTACAATGAAAACGTCTTTCAAAGCTTGCTCCTTTTAGTAAATAATGTGTGGGACATTACTACATCTTACCATCTCCATTCTTGAAAATGATGGCATTCTGTTCAAACAGAAGCTGCGCCATGAGGTCAGGATTCTTCCAGACAAGCCAAAGTGGCCTCTTGGCCGAATCGAGTATCCGGCAGTGCTCCACAAGCAGTTCTCCAAGGACATGGGAATCGCACAGTGGCGATGATATATCCTGCAAGGCTTCCAAAAAGTCTGCCTGCTTGATCTGCTCGCACATGAAGTTCCTGCGGTCCTTCACAGCCTCATCCTTCCTCTCCTTCAGCAAGTCTGTCAGCTTAGTTAGTTTCTCCAGAGCCTCTACTTGGCGATTTAATGGCTTCAAGTATGGGCCCAGTCCCCGGCAGTAAGCCTCAATTAATAGTCCAAACCGAATTGCAATAGCAGAGTCATGCATTTCAGAGCGTAGATGCCAAAAGAAGAAGTGCCCAATCCGCTTATTGAGTAGGGCACGTGTTAGGAGAAAGCGGGCCAGATTGTTGTCTAGGTACGGCTCATATTTGATGGTCTGTACTAGCTGCAAAAGGTATCGCTGGAGTTGGTCATCAGTCAGACCTCGATCCAACCATTCAACTGCCTTCCTTCGCACAACCAAGTCAGCATATTTGCAGTCCAGAAGCTCCAAAGCTGTTTCTGGACTTGTCTGCGGCCACTCCCTCAGCAGCATGTACAATTGGGAAACTTCATCCCGACTGTTCCACTTCACCGCATCCAGAAGCTTTGGAAGGGAGTCTGGCAGGCAGCTCCTGCAAGGACAAGGACAGTAACTTGCTTAATGCTCTGCATTCTCATATGTTTCAATTTCAAAGGTAAGCCCCAATAAATGTACACATGACATGCAAATTGTTTATCTTAACTTACAGGCCCTACGTTACTTCCATGAAATGAACCATTAAATTATATCAGTAATTGGCAATTGCTCGTGTTGGTTACAATTTAATTAATACAAACCTGCAGTGCCGCCTTAACCGCCAGAGCAACTCTTTCTCCTGCTCGGATATCTCACTGAGGGGGTCTCTAAGGCTGGACTCCAACACTTGGTTACGTTCCTCTGGTGTCCACTCATCGTCCTCCCCGACTGGAAGTCTCCCCCACTCTCTCTCCCTCTCCGCCTTCTCCAGGCTGGACACAAACTCTGCATACTCCTCCACTTGCACTCCATCGGGAAACATCACTGGATGTGCAAAACGATCAAATTCCACTTCCAAGCATGGCGAGTCCTTATTGGGGTTGGATCCTGCAATTCCTAAGGGATTCAACAACTCATCCAGTCCTTTGGGCACAGGCCACAGGTAAAGAGAGACGCGCTCGCACAGCAGCTGGTCCTTGTAGTCAAAAAGGTTAGCATTGCCCCAGGCCAGCATGCAGTGCTCCTCCCGCTTCTTGCGCTTCGTAACGGAACAAATGGACAGGCACACCTTGGCACTTCTGGGGATGTCTGGGATCGACAGGTCAAAGTTGAGCCATTCGTTCCACTTGGGACTAGAGCAAGACACCTCTTCTGTGTCCAGGACAGGGCAGAGGGGCTCAGGGCCGTGAAATATGCCCACCCTCACGTATATCTGGAATAAGCCAAAAAATGCAATACTTCACATTGCTCGACACTGATTGCAAGTCTACTGCAAACAAAATTGAACTCACTGAATTTATATCCTTGACATTGACGTAAGTGGCCCACAATATATGGAGCCTCAGCTTGGCATCTACTCTCCACAGGTTCATAAAGGTCCCTTGCGTTGCCTGAGGAGTTCGTCTCATGTATGATGGCATGTGGAACGAAGACTTGGGTATTGATGCATAGACACCCTCCTTGGACATCAGCATCAGCTGCGGTATCATTCCCTTTGCCATGCATTCTCGGACATACTGAAAATGAGCCACTCGTTACAGGAGGTTGATCAGGTAATTTTTTTTTTTGTTCCATGGGCTTTCAGCATGACCGTCCAGTACAGGACATGTACTCACCTTGTACTGTGATACAGGGTAGTGCGCAAGTAGATACTCATCACACCCGCACACCTTAAGCAGATAGCTGTACTGATGCTCCTCTACCACCTTCTGCTGCTGTTCCTTGGTCAGTCGCATGCTCTTGGTCTTCTTGAGCAGCGCCTCTGCTATCACTGTCTTTGGGTAGGCTTCAACTGGCACTTTGACAGTGTACTTCTGCTGCTCACCACCAGTGGAAAGCTGCCAAATGCATATCATCATAGCACCACGGTCCAAGCGGGCCTTAGTAGCTGCTGGAAGCTCCGCAGACGACTCCACTTCAGGGGGATAGCTGTAGAGGGCCTGCGAATCCTTCCCTTCCGCATCCCTCTGGTCAACTGCATCCTTACACGTCTGGATGATCATGCGACGGAAGTCCTGCACCTCTGGGTCTTTCATTTCATCAAATTCATGAACTGCCATCCCAAGGGCAATACCTGCAGTGATCAAAGTATTCGTTGGATTAGCTAGTCTGTTTTCACCCAGGTAAATCACTACAACCAGTGTCGCTAGTTTCACTCAAACTTCAAATTTCAAGCCCAAAAACCTTCCAAAGTGTTACACTAACTCTAGTATAGCAAACGCATCAGCTTACTGAAGTTATAAGCTGGTTATTGCTCGGTTTATTGGCATATATCGACTAAAGTTGCTTCACTGAAGGAACGTCACTAGGAGGGAAATGCGAAGAGGGAAATACCCAAAGCGTTCCTGTGGATCAATGACTGGGAAAATGTATGAATCATCCAGCAGGTACATGCTGTGTTGCCAGAACACTATTGTGTTTTAAAACTGCAGCTGTTTGTAACACACACTCATTGCTATTGACTGTATATGCACATAAAATTTCAAATGATGTACCAAAGGACTCACCAATCTCATAATTCAAAATCTTCTCTTCCTTATTTCCTTCTGGCTCGACTACCTTAAGTATGGGCTGGAAGAGGCGCAGGTCACAGAGGCGGCGACTCTCATCGTAAAATTCCTCCCTCTCAGCATCCTGTGTTATTGACACAAATATGTACGAGCTTGGATCTGCCAGGAGGTGGAACAGTGGGAACTTCCGTGCCTCTTTCCACAGCTCACCTGCAGATGAAATTGTTGTAATTTGACGACAATCCTGACAGACGCATTCACTCACTTTTGATGTTCTCCAGCGGCTCTTCTCTCATGCAATTGAGTGGAACAAGGACTCCCGTAGGCAGCAGGCAGTCCACCACAATCATGGAGGGCATCACATGGTGACCCCATAGTTCTCCTGATGACGGTGGCATCTCTGTTGCTGCTCTGAACGCTACACACTAAGGAACTAGCAGTCCTTTGCTAGCTTATCCTGCACAAGGATGATCATGATTACAGTGAGCGTAACGGATCGCTTCAACAACTATATCTTCTGCATCTCCTACATATCTAACTAGCCCACGTATGACCCAAGCATGTTTCAAGTACCCTCGAAAAGGTCATAAGCTTACATACAGTGTGTATGGGATTATCCGATCCCTCTTCCCCCTTCCAGTCCTCACGTCCTCTGTCTGGCTCGACTCCTCCTTCTCGCCCCAGGGTCTGCCCCTGGGTCCGGCCAGCAGCGGGCCCTCATCCCTAAACAGACCAGGGGCCAACACCACCCAGCAGCAGATGCGACAAGTGAATCTGTTTTTCGGACAGTTGCAATAGCGATCGTTTTGACGATTCTATCGCTCATCCCGACCATCTGGCAACACTGGAAATCAATTATTCACGCTTTGATTCACATGAAAATCAATTCTGCACTTATTATAATAATAGATAAATGTAATTTTTAATTGGTTTGGTTAATATTTTATCCAAGCCTGTTGCAGACAAGTTTATGTGTGACGTCATAGTTGTCGGTTTGAATTTGAAGCGGGATTTGTTGGGTTCAGACGGACGTCGTTGTGTGACACAATATGTAGAATTGCTGGCTGAAAATGCTGAAAACACTTGCATGCTTTGAGTGATGTTTCAGTTGCATCGCGTCCAAGGGTCAGTCCGTACCGGTCCGTACTCCGCACTTCAAAAATGTACTCGCCTCTATTGGATCAAAATGTGAATGAATATAATTACATGTGGATAACCATGCAATAAGAAAGTTAAATAAACTACATTTGAGTTTAGTAAGCAATTCTGCGGAAAAAGTGATTGTGTGAAAAGGTTGGATGAAATACATGAAGCCTGAATAAACTCATTTTATTATGTGTGTTTAATTCTGAATATTGCATTTATTAAACTCGCAGAAAGACGGGGGAAAAAAATATTATTACGAATATCATGATTTTTAAACGCTTCTCATTCCATACTGCACATTAACAATTGTGATCAACTTTCAAATAATTAGAACTGAATACTAAAACTAGACACAAACAAGGATTATTTCGATATCAAACAAGAAATCCTGGCATAAACTAATTACTACGCCGCCTCTTTTTCGGTGGTGGTGGAATCACCGTGTTAAGAGCCTGTGCGCAGGGGATAAGCCTGTTCCTCTGCTCAGGCGGCAAGTATTTGGCTATGGCATAGTTGATCTCCAGCTCGGACTCGAACAAACCCATTTCAGTGAAAAGCGACTTCAAATCTTCCACTTCAATAGTGTTGCCTTCCTCTCCCAGTTCTTGGTCCATTCGGTTGAAGATGAAATTCATGAACTGATTTCCGGATCGGTGGATTGCATCCAGGCATTCCAGAGGGATCTTGAACCCAGGTGAAAATTTAGCAATCAAGTCTTGGGTAAGTTTGAGTGGGAAACAGGTTGCTGGACCTGCTTTCTCCTTAGAGGCTTCTTTAGTTGCCTTTCGCTTTGGCGCCACTCTCTTAGGTGCAGGCTTCTTAGGAGAAGGAGCTTTGGGAGTACGTGCAATCAGCGATGGGAAGTACTTCTCAAGGACCTGTTGTGTCTTGGCCTTGTTCTTCTCTACGTGGGCCTCAATGGCCGCAACAAGATCTTCTTCCATGTCCGAGTCAGCTGTGTCATAGGTCGCAGCTTCCTCATCCTCACTCTCTGAAAAGGACACAGTGGCAGTGGCTGAATTGCGATGAACTGCTGATGCTGAACCATCATGAACCATCGATGATGTATTTTGGGATATGGACAACTCAAGACGAAAATCACTTGTAGCCAAGGCAGGGGATTTACTCTTCTTGGATTTTTGCTTATTCTCTGTTCCCGATGCACCTTCCAAGTTGTCTGCAACATGCGAGGTGTCTTCTCCTTTGTCAGTTTCTTTCTCTGATGTTGAAATGTCATCATCATCGTCATCATCTTCAGCTACGTCTTCATCCTCTTCCACTTCATCCTCTTCATTGGCTTGACTCTTCTCAGGCTCCTGATTATTGCTCTCAGCTGCTCCTTGAGTTGTCCCTGCTTCAGATTTGTTACCAGTTTCATCTGCTTCTTCCTCATTTTCTGTCATCGTTTCTGTTACCTGTCCTGTTTCTTCTTCCTCACTTTCCACTGTTTCTTCAGGTTCACTCATCTCTGCTTCTTCCTCTGTTTCCACTTGCTCTGCCACTTCAGCTGCAACCCCTTTGTTTTCTTTAACCACCCTCTCATTTGCTACATTCCCGTCAGCACACTCATTAGCAGATGGCAATTCATCTGCAGATTCTGATGTCGAGCTTGATAAAATTATTAGTTGCGGCTCAGTTACTTCCTGTGCCTTCTTCAATACTCGTGCTTCTTCCACTTCTTGCGATTCTTCCACTTCCTCTGACTCATCTACTCCCTGCGATTCTTCCACTTCTGCTGTCTCGTCCACTTCCGCCGATTCTTCTTCTTGTGATTCTTCCACTTCTGCTGTCTCTTCCACTTCCGCCGATTCTTCTTCTTGTGATTCTTCCACTTCTGCTGTCTCTTCCACTTCCGCTGATTCTGCTTCTTGTGATTCTTCCACTTCTGCTGTCTCTTCCACTTCTTGCCCTTCATCATCAGCTTCTTCATCAGAACTTGAAGCAGCTGAGGCGCCTCCTTCGGCTACTTCCGACACACGTTGCATGTTCTTAAATTGCTCTCGAAGGAACCCAGGTCGTTTGACCCGCCTTCCCTTCACTGGCATCACTGTCATTGAGATGTCACTGGAACTCTCCTCACTTAGACAGAACGAAGATGGAGGGAACCGTGGGCTCACTGCTGTTTTCTTCAGCCTCTCATCGTTGGCTCCCTTTTCGTCCACATGGGCCACAGAATGGATGGTCACAGGTCTGAAGGCCCGTCGTCCACGGCGGCCGCGGGTAGCAAGGCGGGGGGTTTCAACTTTCACCATGCTCTCCGTCAGAAATGGGTGTTCATCAGCACGGGGGGACTGTGACAAGGCCCCTTCATCTGGTAAATTGGAAGCCATCTTCAAGGCTCGCTGAAACATAAGAAAGTCCCAAATCAAGCAGGGGTCATTTTCTCATGCTATGAATTTATTGAGTCCTCAATCCAGATGCATAATCCATGGCGAATTTTATTCCGGTTAACTTGAGATATGAAACCAACTGTTTTGTTGCTACATTTCAGTATAGTTATTAATACTGTATGCTTCTACAGCACTGATCAAAAGCAAATGAAGCGGCATGCCATGTACTACATTCATTAACCTCTTTGCTACCAGCCAGGCCAAAAACGCCTAGATTTTCACTTACACGTACTTTGAAGATACGGAAAAGATATTTTGCAAATATTAACAACTGTACTCACCCATTCATGCAAAACACTATGAATGTGTTTGGAACAATTTTCCCCATCCAGAAGTCCATAAATTAATTTCAAAAATATCGCCGTCAAAACTCAAAATTCAAGTACTGCCAGCCAATTGTTAGACTGCTTTAATTATGAAATATTATAATTATTATAATTATTTTATTTGATACCCTGTAGTACTGGAGCCTTTTGGCTACATGAGGGGGGCTGAATACAATTATTTCTTACGAATTTTCTTTCGCATGTTTCTCTCCAGTGCAGGGATGAGGATAGAGATTTGTGAGGAGGGTACACTGGTGCAAGTGTGTTGTCTTTATGTTGGGGGTCAGGTTGCAAGACAACCCCCTAGGTCCTATTATTTATAGAATCAACCCCAGAATTTTCCTGGAAGGACCGTGGGAAACCACAGAAAACCACGGTCAGGATCGCCGGCCGCGGGACTCGAACCCAGGACCTCCCGATTAGCAGTTGGACGCCTTATCCACTCCACCAACCTGCTTCGGTTTTAATTATGAAATACGTTAAAATATACTGAACATCTACCTTGAGACCCCTGCCAGACGAATTTGCTAAAATCGAGAAATTAATTAGTTAAAGTTAAGTTAAGTTAATTAATTAAATTAATTAGTAACTGTGGCTTCCTAGCACTTCGGAAAACTCATTTTTTCTTTTTTGCGAAGCACAACAATGATTTGTGTAAATCATCAGGCAAGGTTCTCAATGTAAAGTTGTAAATGTTCCATATGTTTCATTGTATTTCATAATTAAATTAGCCTAACGGTTGGCCGGTAGTGCTTGAAATTCGAGTTTTTATAGCGATCTCTTTGGAAATCAATTCCGGAAATTCTAGACAACTAAAATTGTTCCAAACACATTCATGGCGTTTTGCAAGATTGTGTAAGTATAGCTGTTATTATCGGTATAACATATTGTCCTTACTTTCAGAATGAGGTATGTATAAAGCCAAAATCTAGCCGATTTTGGTATGGCTACTCTACACCGTTCTTTTTGGGGGGAAAAATTCAGGAACTTCTAGACGTGGGAAATTGTTCCCAACAACAGTACAGCTATGATTATTTGTAAAATATCTTGCTTTTATCTTCAAAGTATGTGCAAGCGAAAATCTAGGCCTTTTTTCGGGCGAGGTGTATCTGGTAGCGAACGTGCCCCATACAGTGCAACGCTATACCTCTCCAATACCTGTTCCAAGGCCTATTCTGCTCCACTCTGGGCACACGGGGAGCTGTGATATGTGCCTGAAATCTCAACTGGAGCCTCAGAACAAAGCCGTTCTTCTTTTTTCCAGCGCCCTTCCCGCCTGCCTCGCCAACGTCTTCCACTGGCAGGGTTGCCAGATTGTGCCAGGGCAAATAGATGCGCAGCAGCTTATCTTTCTAAAATAGCGTGCAGCTATTTCAAGGCAGAAAACATCGAAAAAATGAAGCGCAGATTTACCCCCCAAATGGTTTGGGATTTATGAGCTTCTAGTCAGATACATGGCGGCTCGTTTATGCTGGTTCATGCATCATGCCTATGTATACTTGCAGTGAATGCGACCATCCAGTGACCATGAATGCGACTGCTATATTAAGCTGCTTAAATGGTTAAAATTGTACAAAATAGTTTGCAGATTTGTAGATTTTGGTGTAAACTGAATGCATCATATTTTGAGCAATTTCTTAACGTCCAGAAAGTGTAATATAATCATGAATATAATCATATAATTAATGCATATTATTTGTAATTTGAAATGCGTTTCAAAATTTGGCAGGCAACACTGTTAGATTTCATGTAAAACTCAATTATTTAACAAAATAACCAATGCCAAAGCAAAATAAATATATTTGATGAGATAATAAATACAACCGATACTTATTAAACCCGTGTTCAATTATGTCAATAAAAATTGTCTTCCACAAAAAAAAGAAAATAATAATGGACGTACATTTTAAAGATGGCGGCAGACGAAATCTGATCCTGAATTTGAAGCGTTTATTTTCCGCCTTTTAAAAAAGACAGATGCAAATCATGAAAGTTCTGAGCCACTTCAGGTTCCAGCTGCCGCATCAAATTCCAGCCAGGTACACTGCATGTACCCATTACAATCCACTCATAGATGGAAAAAAATGTGTATAGTCAGTCATGAAACTCAGCACATGTTCAGCTGTAAGAAAAAAAAAAGGTTCACACTGATGTCGTTCGTCTTTGTCTTTGGACGATGTTGGTTGGAATCCATCGGAAGGACAACAATTTGCCAAAATTGAAGCCTGGCATTTTCTGTAAATTCTTATTTGTATTGAGCATATGCTGTAGTGCTTGCTAATGCTAGTTACGTGGCTTAATTATAAACATGTAACTGAAGTGACCACTATGGAATTGTCCATAAAAAATGAATTATAAATATTGTATAATTTTTTTTCCGCAGTGCTGAATCCCAACTGGTGAAAAAAGTGTGTGTGATATCCTTCTGGGGCAAGTCCGCATACTCTGACTTTGGTTGTAAAGCAGCCCGGATTGATGACCTGCTGTCGTGCCAGATATTCTGCCCAGATGTGGCGTCACGACCAGATCCTCTCAACTTGGAAGCGCCGTTTGAGCTGAGCGGATTCTACAGCCAGTCTGAACGTTGCATTTTCCTTCACCTGCGGGGCGTGTATGACCCTTATATCCTGTCGCAACTGTGCTCTGAAGTGTGTGAACTGGATGACCACAGTTTTTTGGGCACCTGGGGACATGGACGGTATCACTACGCACGTGCTCTGCTCTTCTTGTTCTCCGTCTCACACGTACTAGTTGTGTGCAACCCTTCCCCCACATTTGACCTCACATATGTGCACTTTTTCCGTGCGCTTGAGTGTGCTCGTTTGAAGCTGCAGGGCCATGTTGGGCGACTGATTCAGGACATTCCAGGATTGCCCAAGGACTGGTCGAATCATGGGCGGTTGTGTTCACCCCGTGTTTTGTTCCTATTCGAGAGGTGTCCAAGGCACTTGCGGTGTAGTGGAGAGGAGGAGGCTGAAAAGGCCAGGAAGGTGGTGGAGGTCAATGGAGCAGGTGGTAAAGGAGGAGGAAGGGCAACGAGTCGAAACCCACCCATCAAGAAGCTGGAGATGGCTTTGGAGGACCAGATTTACCATGTGTTGAGAAGGAGTAGGGTCATTACGAATATCAGGTTCGTTTATTACTGAATTGCCTCACTACATGAGAATCAGATGTTGACTATTCCATGATTTTTTTTGTTGGGGTAATTGTGATGTAAGATTTTATGGGTTTGTTGACAGTGCAAACTCCTTGTTTGCGATTCCGGCCAATCTGGAGTTTGTGTACATGTGCAACGACAGTCGCTGGATGACGGACCCGGCAGTCTCACTGGTTGACGAGCTGACCAGAATATGTAGAGAAGCACGAGAAGGTGCTTCCGCTGCCTCTTTGGCTTCAGCTCTGGCTGCTGTATCCGTATCTGGTCCACATACATTTCCGGATGTACCTAGTAAAGAAATCCCAGGTATTGTCCTGCCTTAATTTGTATCACATTACAGTGTGTAAATTATTGAGTTTAAATTGCAATAAAGTCATGTAAGAACTCCATAATCATACTCAGCTGTTCTCTCTATCCAGAGCACAGCTTCCACAAGTTCCTGCACCAGCATATACACCAAGCCATGACAAAAGGGTTTGAGGACAACGTTGGGAGACATGTGGCCCCGTCATTCTTCGAGATCCCGTCAGCAACTGCGTGGTTCCAGGCGGCTAACCGCCTTTATGAATTTTTCACCGGAAATTCCCCAGAGTCTGACTACAAGTCTAAGCAAGTCTTTAGTAACCTGAGGGCTTCCTTGGATGTGGATGTCCGCTTCAGTGAAGGAAGAAGTGCCAAAGTGCTTCCTTTAGCTTTGGCTGCTTATCAGGACAAGTTGCCCTCACATTACACACAGGCATACCACGAAACAAAGGTGTGTTAAGACTGTCGTTAGCAGGTGTGTAGCAGTTTCACGCTGAATTTTATGTCTTTTCTTGAAGCTGGGAAGAGCGATCACTGTGCTGTGCCTGCATGCCAGGGGTCCAGCTTGTGAGAGATATGTTACGCAGCTAGAGGATGAATGTGACAACATATGGCGGAATGGACGGCAGATGTGCGAGGCACTCAGCCTAAGGGGAAACCATTGCACCAACCCAGTACATCAGGTGTCACCTGACGAGGATGCCTTCGGAGATGAAGACAAGTAATCCTGCGATTTTTATTTTGCCACACAATACATGGGTTAAAATATAAAGCCATCCTTAAAAAAATATCAGCTGCTTTGTAGCAAAAATCTGCCACAAATAGGACTTGCATGGGATGGTAGGCATTATTTCACAGGCTAATATTGTCCACTGAACCGTTTTTCTCAAGGGAGAAGAGCCTTACTGTCATGCCGCACTCAAGTGGAGTTCGATACGTGACTGTGTGCAACTGCGGACGCAAGCAAGCGACTAGAGATGACCCCTTCCTGGCCAGATCGGCCAATTATGACTTCTACAGCGCAATGGCAAAGGAATGCTGCTTCCGCCTGGAGAGCTTTTCTTTCCCTGTTTTTCAGCCGTCCATCAAAGAATACAAAGCAGCCATGCTTTCTCCCAGTGGAAGGGAGATTAAAGAAGGGGAAGGTGAAGCAAAGAAAAATGGAGCTGAAGGAAGTAATAACACCAAAAGAGGGCCTAGCCCAGGAGTGGAATTAAGTTACGGTAAGTGGCTTTGTTGACATTAGTAGAACTAACTCACTTTGTCTTTTGTCAGCTGGGCCATCTGGAGGAAACAGTGCGACTGAGGCCTCAAGGATGTCCAACCAACCAGCAGCCACCCAAGATATACAGCAGAGTGCAACAGAGCAGCAGAAAGTCGTCATTAATGTCACCGAATGCAACACTAATGAAGGAAAGGGTATGAAGAACTGGTTTTTCTCCATCAATAAAATACACAATTTCATTTTCAGTGTGTAATAATTTTCTTTGTTATCTTCTCACTCCAGACAAGTGGCTTGTCCGCCAACCCTCGACAACAGAGTACCTCCCTGGTATGCTCCACACAGAGTCTCCTCCAGGCCTCCTACCCCGCTTCCCATCCTGGTCACTGGTGTGTTTAGGTCCCTCCTCCCTGTATTCCCATAACTCGGGACTGCATCATGACCAGCCTGGATTCTTGCCTGGAACCTCCTACCTGCTGCCGTGGGATGTAACCATCAAGGTGGAGAAAGGCATGGCAAGAGAGTCAAAGGAGAGAGGGTGGAAGGTGTATGGGGGTGGCGGAGGATCGGGGAAGGGAGGAGGAAAGAATAAGGGACGTGGTGGAGCTGCTGCTGGAGCTGTGGCTGGAGCTGTGGCTGGAGCTGCAGGTGGGGCTGGAAGCAGTAGAGCTGATACGACAGGAGGAGGTCCAGGGGAAGTGGCGGAGATCATGGTCAAGATCTTCATAGGTGTGGAATACGAATGTCCAAGAGGACATAGGTTTATGTGCACTGGACCAGACAAGGTGTTGAGGACCACTGGTGCAGGGCTGGTTAAGGATACAGCCAACCGGGTCACTTCTAGTGACATGCCTCTCTACTTCCCCTGTCCGTGCAGGTGAGACTTCCAGGGTATAACATCCCTCGAATGCATGCCTATATGCAGTAATTGCATCATGATTTTTTAAAAGGTTTTTTCATTGTATGCACAGTCACCTGGGTCAAATCAATGAGTTACTCTTATGGAAAAGTATTTCATTACTCGAGCAACGCCACGTATCCTTCTAGTGTTTTTTTAAGCCTTCATTATATGATTGGACAGTTTGTTCAAATTCCTGTTTTAATAAATGTTTCTCTTGGTCTTCAACAGCTCAAATCCTCGCAACAACAAGCAGCTGACAGCACAGCTGATGCGCATTCATGTGGTGACTCCAAAGGCTCCTGTGCACGTAACAGTCAACCCTCGTGTGCAGCCTGCTCCAAACCCATGCCCAGTCTTTGTGTGTGGGGTGCAAGAACCAATCAAGCTCACACAGAGCGCTTACTGGGTGTTACGACTCCCATATTCTTATGTCAGTGACCAAGGACCATACCTCCCACCAAAGGAACCTTTCAATCCTGGTTTTGGACGTGTATTGAAAGGCGTGTATGGGATAGTGCCAATGTCCACTTCTGATTAAAAACCACTTAGGCCGCGTTTACATGTGCGATGTGCAGCGATGAGCCTCGCTGAGCGATGTATCCAATTGTTTGGGATGAAAGTAACAATAACGTTTTGCTGCCAAACAATTGGATTCATAACTCAGCGAAACTCAACGCTGATAAAATCGCTCACATGTAAACACGGCCTTAAACATTCATTGCTGTGTAGCTGTTGATAATATTAGTGTGCATTATTGTAAATTCATTTTTACCATTAAATAAAAATATCCTTTCAACCTTTGGGATGAGTTATGTCATTGATCTGATGATTTTTGGTGTCAGCTGAGGTATTTCCAGAGTTCCGGTGCATTGTCAATGTCAATGTTGATTGACTTCCATGTCTCTATAGATCACAAACTTACGTGAACTCTACCCAGCTTATTTCAGCATCAGTCACTAACATCATAATTGAAATTAATCCACTCACAGAACGAAAACATCTACATTTTATTGGCTCAGTCTTGACTAATGCTAGTTACACTTGCCATGATACGTTCTTGCCATTAGACAAAGTAAGGCTATGAGGCGGCATGCGATAATGAGTGCCAGGAGACAAGCTATGTCTAAGTAAAAATTGCTTTCGCTGAAACTTCGGCTGTGTAGAACGCTGGTGCCGTCTGGTTGACACGGTGTGCCTGGTGGGCCACACTCAATATTGTCCACACCTGCCCACTGGTTGACGTTTAATGCTTCGTTCGCATAAAAATAAAATGACATGTATTTCACCCAAGAGAAATACACCGGTATTGATCTGAAAAATATTCACATACAGTATTACTTTGCAATCATCTCATTCCGTACACAATAGAGACTTTCTGAACTAGTACGGTAAGTCTCTAATATATTAAGTTATACTTACGCGACATTTAAAAAGAAGCCTCCAAATATGAGGAATATAGTGATTAAAGTGTCGCTCATAGCAAATACATATTTTATGTTCTGGTTCATGCAAGATATCATGTAACCTGTAAATAGAAATAAGAGCAACTGTTGTGTTAGTACAATATTATTCATTGATTGAAATCTTACTTTTCACGTACCGAAAGAAACTGCAGAATTGGCTACCAATACTATGATGACCACGCACATGATGAACCGCTGGATATCTGGATTTAAGCCAATTAAATAGTACGCAATGCATGTGTAAGTGACTGGCGCTATGACAAATATTGGGAGATCCGCCAGAGTTTTGCTTAGAAAATATACATCCGTCCTGTACATTTTCATCGAATTTTCTAGCAGAAAAACTGGCAATTCCTCGCAGAAAACCTGTGGGAACAAAAGGTTAAGTGTTAATTGGATTATTATCTTTTTGCATCTAAATGTTTCATGCTCTGTTGAATGCAAACTTAACAAACTGGCCAAATACCTTGCAAAAAAATTAGGAATTGAGTATCATAATTAATTAATTATTATAATAATACCAATTTCTGCACATACCGTTGCGACAGCAATCATATTTTGAAATGACATGTTTCCTATGAGCATGACAAGTGCTCCGCTGATGTTCATCACACCTTCCTGATTAAACTTCTGCCCGAAGTAAACACTCCCACATATTAGCGACAAAAGCTAGAAAACATCATCAGGTTTCAAATGAACATGTCCGAAACACATAGCTTAATTTAAAAAATAAAAAAAAACATACGATTGCGTGCGCAAATCGAATCTTCAAGACAATTGGATCTTTCCGGACGCTCAGCCAAGATCTCCATAAAACAGCCCCGAATTGCTCTGTCCACGGCATGTTGTATGAAGGCCCTCCGTCTTTAACAGCAGCAGTAGGAATTTCCTCTTTAACGTCAACAGCTTGAGAGTCACTATGACGTCGAGCTGACTTGAAATCTTCCTGTTCCTGGTAGACAGCACGGAGTGTCTCGATGCGACCTCTGCAAGCCTCCACACAGCCCTGTTTGACCGTGACCTGATCCACAAAGAAATCTGATGGATTGTAGTTAGGCGGACACACGATTCCCTGAGAAGCGAAGAAGTCGAATGCCTCTTGGGGACTCCCGCAGAAGACGATTTGTCCATCTGAAAGCAGCAGCATTCGGTCGAAAAGAGAGTAGACTTGAGAGGACGGCTGGTGGATGGTGGCCACGATGCTCTTTCCTCTGTCGGCCATTGATTTCATGGCTTGCACCACACTCAGAGCCATGAAGGAGTCCAACCCTGAGGTGGGTTCGTCGCAAAACAGAAGCTGAGGGTCGGTCAGTACTTCGCAAGCAAAGGCCAGTCTCTTCTTCTCACCACCTGATATTCCTTTCAACCGACCGACTACGCCAATCATCGTGTCTGCACACTTGTTTAATCCAAACTGGAAAGAGCCATTGGTTTGAAAATGTACAAGAAATTCTATTTTGAACAAATACTCACCTCTGATATCACTTCTTCTACTCGCTGCAATCTTCTGCTTCGAGGTATACTGTTGTCCATTCGTACTAGTGCCTGTCACAGTGTCAGAGAAGTACCGTCAGACGGGATGAGATTGTGCCACACATAAAAATTTATATCTCCCCCTCCCTTAGAGAGGCTAATAAAAATTTATTATTTTCACACATAAACTGAAAGGTGCGATGTGCAGCAATGTTGCTTACGAAGGATGTTACAGTATAAATTATTCTGGTTTTCTCGTATGAAAAACCGCAAAATGTGGCACGGCAATCTCATGGCGGTATTGTCGTTAAAATATAGCCTATCTACAAGCGAGTTTCATATAGGCCAGACCAACCTGGAAAATGAGCTGTTCTCTAACAGTGAGAGTTCCGATGAAGAGATCGTTCTGTTGTATGTATCCAGATGTGGAAGAAAGTATTGTCTGATTGACAGGCTGTCCATTCATTCTCCTTTGACCTGTGACCTGTACGTTGGAAGCCTCGTTTTGCAGTGTGAGGGCGTTGAGCAAAGTTGTCTTTCCTGCCCCACTAGGACCCATCAAAGCCAAAAGTTCTCTTGGACGTACTTCGCCAGACACTGGTGAAAATAAATAGTAACATAACTCGTACGTCATATTCCTCCCAAAAATCCACTTTACACTTACCATTTTTCAGGATCATTTTGGGGGTAGAAGTCGAGCTGCCTAATTTTTTTCGTCTGAAAGGACACCATTGAGGGAACCACTTGGACATGCCATCAGGTTTTTCTTCCACTGACACGTCGATGTTGTTCCATGTGTAAGTTATTCCTTGTTCTTGGTACATCTTCCAGACTGGCAGTCCCGACTGTTACAGGCTGCAGGAGCTATAATTAATTATCCTGCACTCATATATTAACAGGAATGTTCGTACTGTCACAGGATTATTGCAAGACAGAGCAGCACATGCAACACTCACTGTATGTAAATTAATAATTATTAGCCCTATATGGAGCAGTAATAGCTTCAGAGCTATGCATATGCACCTGTTATTTCGACATCTGTCGATGAACAGACCCACACCACTGTCCCCAAGGTCATTGTAAGATAAACTGCAACAACAAACTTTCACGGATAAAATATGTGGAGACTTTGCAAACACTGATAAAGAATAAGGTGGTAGGGAACTATAGCGATTAGAATAATAGTATTACTATACTCTTACATCACCATGTGCAGGGTGCTGCCAAAGATGCACACTTTTTATGAAACTGACTAAGAAAAAAATATCACTTTATGTAGGTTATTTTGGCTTCAATAGGCATGCACTCCTCTGCCAGATTACTCTGATGGTTATCTCTGTATTGAAGTAACACGTGCAGTTACTTGTTACTCCTCTTATGGAAGTAACGAATCAAGATTTAGATTTATTTTCATTTATTTCAGAAAGAATAATGAGCAGGCTATGTCCTAAGGTAACACTGTTACTTCTCTATAAGGGCCACTTTTTCCGATAAATTTACATCTATTAGAGATAACCGAAATGAGGGTGTGCCGAAGTTCGTCTATCGGAAATGAGGGAAATCCCACCCTAGACGAAGCCGGAGATGCCACAGAACTCCGCACGAGAGGAAAGGGTGGGAACGCCTGCTGGGCTTTGTTACCACCCTGTATTACACTGAGACATTCAGGTGAGACATGGTTTTTGGACTGGTACTTTGAACTTACTACTTGTTCAAAATAATCTTATCTGTCAGTGTTTCTCCGACGATGTTCGTAAACATTGTTATCCCTAGGGTCAGGCACCCGTGACTTGAACGATTCCCGATATGAATGTAGTCCAACAATAACATTTTCTGAGTTAGCATGATCAGCATTGCCCCTTATCAGTACGACTATTACAGTTCTGTCTTGTCAATAAAATAGTGAGAAATTCAAGCCATAAGTCTGCAGGTCAGCGAGAGAAATTCTCTTTTGGCACTTCTCATATTGTAGTGCCATCACTGCCAAACTGCGTGCAATTTATTGGCAATTGCAAGAAATGTGCACAATTCAACGCATACCTTTAATCATTGGAAATACAAATAGTATGGTCGAATCAACGGAACATTCCGCATATCCTGGGCCTCTCAAATGGTGAAGTCTTCCATCATGCCACTGTCGCCCTTGAATTCGCCCTCGGCGTCCCTGCTCCTCTTAAGTATGGCTGCTGGCGACTCCCTCTTGCAGAGCACCTGGACGTAGACTTGCAGCACTTCCAGAAGGGTGGTCTCAACGTTGAACACCGGGCAGAAGGGCATCCTGGAGGTGAATCTGAAGTTCTTGAGCACGTTGTTCATCCCAATGGGCAGCGCATAAGCGCTGTGGTGCACCAGCTCGTCCAGGGTCTCCGCAGTCATGGTCCTCCTCTTCCAAAGCACCATGCCTCTCTCCACGTCCGATCCAGGCACCGTCACGTCCAGGAAGAGGGCCAATATGAACGAAAGTATCATAGGGTTCGTGATGATGAGGCGGATTAGGACGTCGGCATAGTCCAATCCAGTGTGGAAGTACTTCATCGCGTCTTTGTGACTTTCAAGATACTCCGTGCAGCCCTGGAAACATTTTTCGGATAAGGCTATATTGTGTCAGACGATTTGGCTCATTTTCTCACCAAGGACAAAAGTAAGACGACTCCTGCCAAGTGCTGGTTCCGCCTGTTCTTCATGTCGGCGTACTTGAGGAAGCCCATCCCTTGCGCCAGAGTGTTGGCGTACAGCACGGTCATGACTGCGGCCAGGATGGGCTTGGGCATGTGGATTATGTAGTACGACAGCTTCGGAGAGAATGCCAGGAAGATCAAGATGAGTCCCACGGAGTATCCCACCCGTCTGGAGGCGACCATCGTCATGGTGAAGCATCCTCCTGAGGTCCTGTACCCGACCGTCGATCCGAGGGAGCCCCACAGGCCTCCAAAGATCGTCCCGATGCCGTTGATGCCTATTCCCCTGTTCATGGCGTGGACTGGAGGGGTTGAAAGGCCGGATGCCACGGCCACGGCATAGTACGTGCCCACGGAGGTCAGCATGTTTGCCAGGAGGGACACCAGCAGGGGAAGGACGTAAGGGAAGGAGGGAAACTCCGGGGCGCCGAATTCACCTGGTGTTCAGAAGAATATGTGTCAGAGTTTATTATAGTCTTGTCCGTTGAAATGTTTGTTAACCTGGAGAGTTCATCCGGAACCACAGCCCTCCTGCAGTGTCGTCGTACGGGGTTACTGCAACTTCGCCCTTTTCGGTGAGTGTGTTGGGCAATTTCTCGAGGCCGACGATATACCATATGGGAAGCACAATTGCCAAGGTTAGGTGAACCTATACCATTGCAGTTTTTGTAACGGGAGGAAAGCAATAATGTTAAACAGGTAACCATTTTTTAAAATTGTAATGATATTTTTACACTTACAGAGTAAAGTTGAAAGAAGTAGTGACGCTTGAAGTGCCAACGGGAGCTCTTGGAAGAGGAATGAGGGATTCGGATCTTCACGTTTCCCATGATAAAGGAGAAGAAACCCATGAGGCCTATTGTCCTGAAAGTATTTTAAACCGGATTTACCAAAGACCCACCAATAACGTGGATCTGCCCAGTACAAAATGCAAGACCCAATAACAGCAAAATGTTAGGCTAGAGACTTATCATAAAATTCATCAAACCGAGGCAATATATTCTTACATAAGAGAGATGTGCAAATACGATTTCATGTAGCTGATTAATTGCCTGATCATCATAATTGGCACGATCATGAGGCTGGTTCCGATCACTAGAGGCGAAAGGCTGTTCAAGATGATGTTAGTCAGACCTGAAAATATGAAAACGCATATGCAATACATTCGACTCTAATGCTGGAAGGGCATTACCCTATTAGCTAGTATTTTATAAGTAGTCTAACCTAACGTGCCAATAAGAAATTCCATTATTCCGGTTATAATGACGCATCCTTGGAAGGTGGCTAAGACCTTGAGGAACCTCTTTTCTATCAGCACTTGGGACCAACCCCTCGTCCTGCTGCATGTCAGCCTGTGCTCTTGAGGAATCACAGAATTCACTATGTGCAGGATGGTGAGCGTATGTGGAGTATCAGCACCTGACACCGTCGGAATTCTGTAAGATTCGCAACCAGTTCTCACTTTAATGGCATTTTCTTGGAGAGATGTGATGAAGAGCATGTCGTCCACTCACCTGACGCCTACCAAGGTTTGTGTGAAATTGATCACTCCGGTGATAAAAAAGCATGATGCCAGGAGCGTCATGTAGGACGACAACATAGGCGCACAAAAATACGGCTCACTGGCGTCAAATACATCCCTCATGTAAAATACTGCCACAAGACAGTTCTGAAAATTTAATCGTAATTCATTACGAATACAGGAGTTGTGGGCATGTATTATCTTCATTATTAAGTCTTACCTGAGCGGCGGTGATGAAGCAAAAGATCCATCTCGGGCTGTCATTCGGCTTGTAAATGAGATGCTTTACAAATGACTTCGCATCGAGTCCAGGTATCGAATGAGTTAGAGAGAGACGCGACTGTCTCTGAGACAGGCCCTGTCAAATTACAAGAAACTGTATATAGAGATATGCTTTTGTTCATACGGGATTGCCGAAGATTCGCGTGTTTCATTATAGGATAATGACTATAGAGTGTCGGGCAGTCCCAAGACCGAGATGTGTCAAAAATGCTATTCCGATAATAATTTTAACTTAATTGCTCGGTTATAACGCAGGACCAGCAAAAACAAACCTTTTCTTCATAATATGATTTTAGAGACGATGCTGAACTATCAGGAGGCGTATATTCTTCTCTACTACTGCCATGCACTTGATCCATTCTGTTCCAGTCCAACCTTCGAAATAAATAGCTCACTGACAATATCAACTCCATGACAACAACCCTCTCATCAGTTTTAGAGACTTTTTTTCCATTATAATGGTGTTATCATGAGTATTATCAGGTGGAAGAGAAACAATGTGTTTGGTTCCTACATTTCAGTGGCAGCGTCATTTTTTCAGTAAGACAAATATGGGTCATCCTGTACTGTACATCAGGCGATCCGTATTTCAAGAGAGGTTGTAATAACCCGAAAGAAGAACTTATTACATGCATGTGTGAGCCAGAATGAACAAAGATTTTCGTCTTAGAATAACTCCAGGTACACCTACAGGTAGAAAAGAAGTGCACACCTTTGGCACTACATTGTATATGCATGCAGGCCAGTACAATCCAATTACATATATGCTGAATAATCAATTGCATAGGTCATAAAACGCGCCTTCATTTATTATTACATTTCGCAATATCCGAGAGTATGCTGTAATACTCCGTATTGTCTCACAGACCTCTTTCTGTATTGCTGATGCCTGTTTTATCAGATGTGTCAATTGGCTGGTATTTAGGGGATCCAGGTCTTCTGATGACACCCACAACCAAACCGACAGATCATTGATCAATGGTGGCAGCCAATCTGGTGTCCACTAAAATATTCAAGGGAGAAGGATGGGAAAGAAAGAAAGATGTTGTGCCCAGTCTGAAATACAAACTATCCCCGAGATGTCCTGGAATTGACTGGAGAAAACCCCTAGTCAGGGCCATATGACTGCCCAATAAACCCTAAATCTCCTGAATGACTATTGGCCCGCTAAGGCCTAACCTCCTCTCAAGAGAATTAGTTACCTCAGTCGTCCAAAAATAAAGCTGTCCTCATAGTTCATGGCAACACACGCGTATTTCCTATCAGATAGTCATCTAACTTCCAGGATACCTTTATGACTTGCGAGTGACAAAATTGCACCACCATAATTGCTTCATTATTGTTACTGAAGATAACCTCGCCTTTATAGTATCAGAGAACTTCAAACTCATAAAACTACACAGACATACTCCAAAAATGTGGAGATAATTACAGGTTAGCAGCATCCTCTGCCCCCCCTCCATTCTATACTCATTCGTCGCATTTTAAAAAACAGAACAAAGTTTTTGGAAAAAAATCTGACACCACTAATAGATTAAAACTAATTTAGCCACATGTTATTACAGAGCTTCACTATCCATGATAACTACACCACCTGCAACCTAACCTGTAATAATCAGACTCACCAAAATTGACATGTACAGTACCAGAGGTAAACACTTTTCCTAAAAACACAAAATGCTGTATTTTCTTAAGGACTTGTACAAAACACACTGATCATTGAAACACAACACCAAATATGCACCATGATTGTCAAAAATATTCTGAACCTTACAAAAAGAGAACTACAGTATGGTAGACTAATCACTATTTTGTTGATCTCAGCCGAACCTCCAGAAGCTCATCTCATTCAACAGCCTCCCTCACCTGACACCAGCAGTAATACTGACTTTTCTCTTTCGGAATAGATTCTGGTTTGTTAACCTTAGCAGCAATGTATCAGCCACACTCCAGCACCAAAGTAAGTCCTGGCAGAATTTGTATCCAGTAAATGCCTTTTACTTTTCATAATTATATTAATCTCAAACACTTGTTTGTCTGCAAAAAAAAGCAGATACATCATTTGACCATGATTCTTCGACCATTCTGTGCAGAGTACTTTTCAGGGATCTACAAAAGAGATCAGGATATAACGAGTGCCTGTTTTGACAGGCAGACCTTCATGATAGTGAGTAAGACGTCCAGGATGCATCAGCAACCATCCTGGACGGGTGTCGGTAACACTGCAGTTGTACCGTACAAATCTGCAACCACCACCCTGAAAGATTACAAGGGTCCATAAGTAATGTTAGTAAAATTTACAAAATAATTCAGTACTGTACGAGTTGTGGGAACATACCTCATAATCTACGCCAAACTTATTGAGAGCAACATTAATGGTGTAAGTGGAAGAGTCATGATGGGGACGCAAGGCTGGCTGCTCTTCAGGCTTGTAGCGTACCACAAAGTTCATGGTGGCTTGCGGTGGCTGAAAAATAATTCAGATGTGGTTTCTAATACAAGTTCACAATGCAGTTGATTTAGTACTGTACCACAACCATGCACTCCTAGGACTGTGCTAAATAATAAGACATTCTGCAACTACACGTCTACAAAATAATGTCATTCATTTTGCAAATCCATCACCATACAATTATTCTTTCACCATCACTTTCATGTGTGTAAAGATGACCAACCCTTGATTCAGGCTCTGGAAATAATAACTGTCACCTGCATCATCAATACCATTGGTACCAAGTAAGATCAAGAGCATTTTAAAAGTACCAACACAGGTAGTCCATGAAGAATGAATAAACCTGAGTTAAATGAAATGTGGATGGATTGACAAATAAATATCTGCAACCACACCTATGCGGAACAGCAAAGGTTAAGGAAATTAAAAGCTGTGCTTTCCCTTGAGAATGTGACGCAATGTCTTCATGCATAGGCTCACAGCCAGTACTTCAATCCATGGGCATATACTTACCCCTAAACACATACCACCCCCTCAAAAAAACCACAGTGGTAAAATAAAAATATAAAATAAATGTGAATAAAGACATAGAAGGGGACAGTGGAGGTTGAAGAAGTCTTAGACTCTTCCACCAACCCACACCAGCACCAGGACCCACAAGGAAGAAAATGCTTTTTTTGTTTTCCTTACATCATCGTCATAACCGGGATAGACTCGCAACAGCAAGGGGAGGACGTACGATTTTAGAATCTCAAGCCAGTGTTCATACAGTCCGACTTGCTCCATGTGAATGTCAACAGTTGGAACTGGGTCATAAGTGTATCCACCCTGTTGAGGAGAGATGGAGGAGTTCAGGTATAGGACACCAATAACAGGTAGTTCACAGGCTTTTTTCACTGTGCTTTGGCTCATAAGAAGGAAGAAACCCCACGTTCTTCCTTTTTTTTTCAGATAGAAGGAACAGCTGCTGACTGCTTTAGGAGAACATACTGGGACAGCGTTAAAACAACTTATTATAATCACAGCAGTATGCTAACTACCACACTCATATTTCTCAGCATTCAAAATGCACTTATTTTATGTCAGACATAGCAGCTATTCTTTCACGATGGTCCCAGTGCCGACGGTCTCCTTCGATGGCCTTGCTTCAGACAGCACACAACATGGACAATCTTTGCACACTTGAATGCCTGTACATACATAATGGAAATAGCCTGTGAAGGCTCGGCTCTGCAGAGGCTCTATAAACAGCCGAAGGATTTCCAAAAACACCTTCTCCATTCCTATTTGCTTCATGTGGATGTCCACCGTAGGCACGTTTTCATACCCGCCATCCAGCCTCGTATCCTGTGAACCAGTCTCACCATCTTAACAAACAGAACCTGCTTTTTTTTGCAGTGGGGCTATTAGGCATTTACATTCCTTGTTTACTCTTAGCCTTGTGAGCAACTAAATTAATCTCTATATGTCATATCAAAAGTGCATTTATAAATTATTGAAATTGCATCTGAATAATCAGGTAATCAAGCTTGAGATAGGCTATAATTTGATCAAAATTAACATTATAATACACAGAATATGTGTTGTCATTTGATGTTCATAATTATGTCAATTAATTTGTCAATAATATTTTTTACGTCCAACTTACATAGTTGCTGCCGTCTGACCACTTGCCATAATTCTCCATCTCGGCAATCAGTTCATTGCACCATACCCTCTTGAATACAGGAAACCAGTAAACATCAGGACAGGGCTGCAAAGAAAGCAATATATTATTAGGAACCTGTCTCACAATTTGAAATATGTGACAAAATATATTTTTTAAAACTTACTTCCTGGATAGTGTTGTTCATATTCAAACTCTGGGAGTAGTTCTCGTGCACGTATCGCACCTCCCAATCCCAGCGGTTGTCAAACAGCTGGTACAATTCATTGTGAACATGAGAGGTGTCGAAGTTCTCAGCATTGATCAAATGCCCCCAGTCCACTCTGTTTGTCACGTACATAAATATGTCCTGAAAGACAGTGTCAAGGTAAAAACCTATACATGCTTGCAAAAGGGCAGATAACTAGTACCTTGTCTCGATTATTCAGACAGAATGCCATATCTGCATCCAACAAATTGCTGATAAAGCTTGGCCTGCTTTCTTTCTTGCGGATAATAGTGGCATTTACTAAATAGCTGCCAGCAATGAATGGGACATTCCACAACCCTCTGGAAAGTAAAGAAGCACTTTGTTAATGCCCTACCAATCAAGTGATGGCTTATTATCTCAAATATTCAAATGACCCTGACATGGCTCAAATTGCCCGTCAACCTGGAAAAGCCCCTCCTGTGACAATAACTACTGAAGTTTGCAATTCCCACAATCAGGGGCAGACCTTGACAATGACATGTCAAGTTGAAGGAGTGCAAAAGTTCAAATCCATTTCAGCCTCAATTCGCAGCAGCGTAGTAGGGTGCATGAGATAGGTTAGTGGTATGAAATAGTCCCCTCCTCTCCACGCCACTCTGAAGGAAATGGCTTTGGATTTAATGAGGAAGCATCACTGATGGCCAAGGGCCGAGGGGGTTGGTAGGGGAGGAGGAGGAGGCCCCACCATTGGCAGAAGGGAGACAAGAATAGTCCAGAAGCAGCAGACAAAGCAGTCATCTGACAGGCTACGAAGGTGGTGGCCTGGTTGTCGTCCAACCAGAGGAAACTACTACTGTGTTATGGTGCTGGAGGATCCCAGATAGACCGGAATGAGCCCGAGACTGCTGCAGCTCTCCCTTGTCCTAGCCCTGTTGCTGATCCTGCTGCCCGACACTGCCTATGGACGGAGGGGCAGGGGAAGAGGAAGGGGTCGAGGTTCCAGCACTAGGATACAAACCAGGATCATTCCCTACCGAAACACAGCCAGTGCACAATATTACGACAACCCCAACGTAAGTCAAGTTTGTCTATGACTGCAGAGTCAGCTTTTAACTGAATCGATGGCCACAGGGAGCCAGAATCCTGGAGGCATCCCACTTTGAAGCTGATTACATCCTGGGAAGAAAGATCACCTTTTCCTGCATCGCTCAGGGTGAACCCAGGCCACACATCACCTGGTTCAAGGACAGTGTTGAGCTATACTTTCACGACTTTTTCCAGGTGGCCCTTTGCGAAAAAAAAAATTGCATGTTTCTAAGCGGCGCCTGTTCACTTCCGCTGTCTTGCAGGTACATGAATTCAAGGAAGGTGATGACACCATCCGATCCAAGATGGAGATTGATCCGGCAGCTCAGATGGATGCAGGATTTTACGAGTGCCAGGCTGACAACAAGTATGCGGTTGACAGGAGAGGCTTCAGGACCGATTTCCTGGTTGGTGATTCCCCTTTTTCGAATAAGTGCTGCTGCATGATAGTCACTAAAATCGCGTCTCTTTTTCAGTGAGCTCAGCTTCTCCAGCCTAAACCATGCACAGCACTAGTTTGCCCCAAATATATATCTCAAAATTTTACTATCCTCCAAGGCAAATAAATCTGTTGCTGAATTATGAATAGTTGTGATTGCCAGAAAGAACCTAACATCTCTCTTCAGGCTTGTAATGCATGTTTCACAAATGCTGTAGGTCATCTCAATATAGTTCATGCCCATCCCTCAGGTCGTTTAAAATTTATGGCCGGGAGGATGTGGCCAGAATCATACCTAAGTGTGCAACGAAAGGTCGCCATATCACGACAATGTAATAAGTCACGTGTGATTAGTGACGCACTTGCTGAAATACGAATGTCCCATTTCGCATTTTTTTCCTCGACATTTTTTTTTTTCGGAGCATAAATCTGTGCACATGTACATCCGCATTGCCGACCATCATCGATCCGGGAGGCAGCCGAAGAAGTAAAAGTTTAACGCCCTAGTCCATCAGGTATGTGTTACCAATGTCCCTTAGGTTCCAGGGCAGCCCCATCCGCCACCTTCCACCCCCAAACCCCCGAAACCCCCGTCGTCCCCCTGCCCTGCCCTCCCCGATATAACCCAACCTTCAGCAAATCAGTGGAAGAGCAGAGGTATAGTAGGTGGGGAAGGGGGACATTGCGTCAGAGGAACCAGAGGATACGCAAGCAGATCCGTATGGCGGGTTGCTGGATGACATCGCTTCTGTCTCCGCTACTCATCCTTTGCATTCTCCTGGTGCTTTTGGACAACTCAGGTGTTGGCGCCAGGAGGTTCACGGGGCGCCACCATGTCAGACCACCCATTTACAACAGGGTCCACAAGCCAGTCGCAGGACGATGGCACAACTCGGAGGCAGAGCGGTACTACACCAATCCTGACGTATGGTTTGCCTTCTTTTTTTCATTCATTGCTTCCTAACATTATTTGGACGATTAGGTGACACACTGTTACATAACAATCGCATCTGTCATATTCACCTTCTGATGAGTGAAACCATTTTGGAAAATAGGCAACTTGAACGACTGTGCGGTCACATGTCAATGGTACTTGAAATAGTGCATCGGCTTTACACCAATTCGCTAATGTATTCTGACTTTTCGGCGTACATGTGTGACGGAACAGGGACTGAAAAGGGTTAGCAGATTTCTTGATAAAAATAGCGATGTAACTGGTGCAAAATCGCTCTACTCAAACGGGAAATCGAGTAGTTGTCATCAAATATTAATCCAAGTGCAGATATAAGTAACATTCGGAAGCAGAAAAAAATCACGATGACACAATCGGCTTATTGACCGCCTTCGGTCCGTATCCTTTTTTAAGTATATACCATGACGATAAGCTGCGTCGAGTGATGTGTATTGCTGGTGTACTACGCGACAGGATAATTTATTGCCGCCATTACTCCGCATTAAAAACTCGCGATGGCTGAGTACAATATGGTACAGCTACTCAGCAAGACATCATTGCATGAGAAAAATATCGTAATATCACGATCCCTAGCACAAAATAATGTAGCGTGTGGCACAAATTAACATTCGGCATGATCCTGTTACGTAACACAATTGCGAGAGAGGAAATTGTCTCTCTGCTCTCATTGGCACACGTGACAACTCGCACAAAAATCAAATTGGACTGATTTTATTATAATAAACAGCAGTTCATTCACTACAAGCTTGAAAGTCAGCTCGCAAATTGACGGCAAAAATCTTTCAGTGTTGTTGCTGGTACTGTACGTACACGCCACATTAAGTCCTTGACTTTGACCATTCGATCACCCATTTAAAAAAGGGTATATTTTTGGTAAAATGTTGCAACGCCATCTGATTCGATAATCACTTCCCCTCAGGGAGCCAAAATCATAAAATCCTCCCACTTCGATCTGGAGTACATGTTGGGCCATAAAATCGCCTTCATTTGCGTGGCCATCGGGAGCCCACGTCCGCATATCACTTGGTTCAAGAATGGCATCGAGATGGTCAATCATAAATTTTTGCAGGTTTGTCGCCCAGCCAGCTACATACGCACCTGGCCTCTTGACTGATTTGCACTCATCACCATTTCTAGGTGCACGAGTGGCAACAGGGCGACGATCAACTCAAATCCAAGATGGAAATTGACCCAGCAACACAGATGGACGCAGGGATCTACGAGTGTTTGGCAAACAACAAGTACAGCCTGGACAAACGCACTTTTCGCACTGATTTTGAAACCACGTTTGATTAGACGAGCACTGCCAAGAATGTTTCTGCATTTATCTCACTCGTTATATTTTGTTGTTGTTGTTATTGTTGATGTTTTTCAAATTCAGGATGCCTTTTGGGGCAAGCGTGTTGGTATGCTAAAATTGTGATCCAATCAGGGTTCTTGCAATGTAGGGTCTTCTCGCATGCAAAAGTTGATGGGGTTTGAGGGGTATGGGGCTTATCTCGTTTTCAGAGTCGTGGCCTTGAGGCCTCTAGGGACCAGGGTTATCGCAGGCAACTTGGCGGTTTGGTCGCGTATCACGAAGGCACGATTTTCCAGAATGGTTTGCTTCCTGACAATTTGTTGCCTATCGATCCTCCCTGAAGGTCGCTACCAAATTGGCCCAACGAGCAGCATCCTGGGGGACTTACCCCACCCTGTGCCAACCCTCCTCATCACCAACAACCAATACTGTTAATGAAACCATTCTCACCTATTACCTTCCATCAATGTCACGTGCAGAGATTCAAACAAACACCAGGTAGAATACGCATCACCAGCCATCTGATGTTAACTTATTTATGCTTATCCTCTGAGGTGACAATCTATTTTGGATCCATGGTAGTTGATTATAAACTTATGGATCGAATAAGTCTTTATATTATTGCTCATTTAGTGAGCAACTTAAGAGTTTAAAAAGTGGTTATGTCCAGCAAGGTAGAAGTTTGATATTATTATATGTGGTGTTTATGGGTCCTATTTCTCACAGCACACACATTGCCATTCCACATATTTTAACAATATACTTGCAATCAGTACTTTCAGTGTGCTACGTTGTGTCTTATAGTCTGTGGCAAATGCAATCATTCACTGCAGTTGCTCCTTTGACGTGGTCTTAAATATTCTGGATACTGATAGCCTATTAGCATTCGTACATGCAGAACAGAAACAAAGTTCTTACCTTCTCTCATTCTTCACTATTTCCATGTAATCAGTAGAACGTGCGTAGAAGCCTTCTGCTGTAAGCGCTCCCCAGAAATTGGACCAGGCTTTGTATGGCCGCACAAGCATTGGTGCCACAACAGCCCTAGGGATTTGCCAAAAATTATCCTTGACAAATACTGCACTGGCAAAACAGAACTCTAAATTTTATATGCAAATGTTGATTGACATTACCTGTTCTGCTCAATGAGTAACTTCAGTGTATGAGGATTATCCAAATGTGCAATAGAATCCACAGAGAGAAAGTAATCACAGTCCTTTTTCAAGCATGTCTCCCTGCAAAGCAAATAATTTTGTACATTATTAATACCATAACTAAGAGTGGAACTTCTCAACATAAAAGCAGACTTACAGAGCAAGATTTCTGGCATGCCATTCCTTGATGTTATCAGTAACGGTTATTTCTTTCATGCTTCGGTAAGCCGCTTTATTTTCTTCTATAAAACTAGAAATGAACTTCACATGATATTCTGCCTGTAAGAATATGAGAATAATGGCATTAATTCTTGTTGTCACTATAATCAGTGTTCATGAACATTATAATTGCAGGTGATCATAAGCACTTACGGTGTTGTGAATAAATATATCAATCTTATTCTTTGGGTAGTCCATGAGAAGGATTTTGTGAAAGAACTCCTCCAGAAATGGTGTAGGCTGCTCAATAAAAACGCCCAAAAGTACTAGAGGATAATCCTCTTCCTGTAATAAATATTGCACACTTATTTGGAGAAACCCATTTCAAACTGGTACTGCTGCTTGAACACTTCATTCAGTTACCTTGACTTTTTCCAGGCTGATCATGTTATCCCAGCAGGACAAGCACCCATCATCTTCATTCCAGCTGTTTGCCAAGTAATTTCCCAGATTGTTCAGCACCACTTTAGAAGGACCATTTCCATGCAGAATAAGAGGTACAGTGTTGTATGCTGTATTTTGAACATATGCTTCCTTTCCTTTGAACCGTAATTCAACATCGCCTGAAAAATTCGCGCCAATATTTAAGACATATTATTCCAATCAATGTCAGAAGCTACAAGTTGTATTACTCACCAACTGCACCATTCAAATTTTGAAATATCTGCGCCTTATTGTCCAATTTAATATTCAAAGTTTTTCTCAGTTCTGTATTCAAGAACGCCTTGGTGTAAAACAACTGGTCATCATCGTTATCCTTCACCTCTGCATTTGACACAATCGAGTACAAGTCCGGTGCGTATCCCATAAAGCCTGCAACGTATTTATACATTGTAAATTATGGGAGTAATGGTCGACTTGTGGTTGGGCATGTCGCGTGTTAGGCTACTCACCTCCAGAATTCAGGTAACGTTTTCCTCTCAAAACCGCAGGGTATTCGGAAGCCAAAGACTCATCGGGCCAGCAAAACCCTTCTGCCGAAAACACGACTCGTGCATTCAGTTGGGTGAACTGCGACAGAATTTTATCCACGGTTCCTAGAAACACCACGTCGTAGCTGCAAAAAAAAAAAAAAAAATTAAAAATTTAATCCCCAAGTTCATTTGTGCCCCTCAGTTCGATCATATCATTCTTTACCTATCAGTAAACATGACGATCTTGTTACTCATAGTCTTGTAATTTTCCAGCTCCCTTTTAAGTAGGTTAATTTTTTGACCCCCTCCTGCGAATTTTTTAACTTCCCCGCCTTTCCACGCCTCTCCCATTCCCAAAACCTGGAACGAATTCGGAAATGATGTCACACTCTCGACACGCAAATCCTCGAAATTTTTACACCCACCTTGACTGGAATCTTGTAAATTTCAGCCGAACGCATGAACCTCTTGAACCCATCGGTTTCATTCGTAGCCACCGTAAGTACTAGAAAATCTGTGGAGTGAAGAAAACGGGGACATTATTGCACATACTCTCATGTGTATCCATTTATTTAGTACACATGGCGGTACCCTCCTTTGCAATAAGAGGACAGGAAAAACAGGTGTAGTGAATACACGAGCTGACGAGGTCATTCGCTCTTCCTCCGGTTCCGTTATGTTATACCAGCGGGCAATTTTTGTCTGCGAACCTACTTCCAGACACAATCGTGGACATGTCATATGCATTAATGTCATTCATCCATAATGGAAAATGCAGCGTTTGAGACTCAACAGGATTCGTTTTGGTTCCACGTCAGCGTCTTTGAACGAGACCCAAATGACCTCCACTTCTGAGGAACATATAAAAAAAAGGAGAAGCAACACAAAAAACCTGTTTCTCATTCCTCAACACGTGTGGCGAGCAGTGCAACCAACTGTGGCACTACATGAACCTAGGTCAAAATCGCTATACATTATAAGGATACAGCTACCACTATAGTCACGTGCCACGTCACATTCGGCTATTTTGCAGTCCGTGCTTATATGACCTGTGATACGAGACATGTTTTCCTTTTCCTGCAGAAAAGGGCTATTGTTCGATTCATAAGAGGCAAATTATACTGCAACATAACCCTTAATGTGACAGTGGGACTGTACTCATTAGGACGAAACTTCGGTTTATTTACGTACCGGTAGCTATTTTTATAATGCGACAACTAAGATCTCATTCATAGGGGAGGCTACAATAAATATACCAATTACAGGCCTCAACTGGTATCATGCCAAGTGTAACTCTGATACAGTTCGTATAATTATCGTCATTATTATTACAGTATAACTAGACGACTTTGCAGTACATTGTCAGGTATGCAGCCGGAAGGATGATAAAGCAAAAGGTGGCCGTTACTTCCAGACACAATGAAAACCTGAAGAGGGCAATAATTCACTTATTGGTAACTCACCTGGGAGGTTACTGCACGCCATAAAAAAGGTGGATTTTATTATCATTTTTTAAAAGTGACACAATCATGCACCAACCAGTCAGGCAATGAGGCGAATCTCGACCATTTTGTGATAATACCCGATTCCTTTCACCAAAACTGTTAATTAAATTTTCTAGTTGTCCCATTGCACAACTCACAAAGTCATTAGCAGCAAGAGCAGGAAATGCTGCTTAATCACAGCCCCGTAGTTTTTTTCAGGAAGCTCCTGATAATGAGTCTGAAAAGGAGGATTCAAGACATGTCGCCCTGTGAGTCTCTCCAAGGAGACCTCAGAAGCTTATTACGACGATTTCCATCATTTCTCGCCTGGCTGGGGACGGAAGCTCCCACGGCTGCAACTCTTGTGGAAAAAAATAATAATAATTTGCAAGCTAAACCTAATGGTGACGCAGAATTTGCTCGACACTTTTATTTAGACATTTTTGAGGTCACGAGTTCCCATGGCAGATTGCAAATGTGAACTTGGTCACCCTGTTATTCCATTTGGAACACAAGAGGCGTTGCACTGCTGGCAATGAATTTGCAAAACAGCCCATCAGTTTGCAAGAAAAAAAAAGGACTTGTCACGATTGGGGTCGCATCAGTGCGCTATTGACCTCGTATTTTCTTAAGTTTGCCCACTGTTCTTAGGCCAGTGAACTCGTGAGTACACTGTAATCAGAAGGTACCGAGCAGACGGACAAAAAGTGAATTCGTGTGAACCTTCTCAATTTTCGTCTTAAGAATCGGAGGGGATTGGCCCTAACATATGGCAATTTCCAATCCCGATGTCTGAATGGCTGCCAACCACCACAAAACAACACCTTCTGGCTTCCAAGCACAAAAAATTCAAAGGGTGAAAAAATGTGGTTCCCGTGTATAAGCTTCAGTATAGGTAGGTGCATGGGTATAGTAGGAGGTTCTTATACTCTGAGGGCCCATCATTCCGGTTAAGGTCAGTGACCGGGCTGGGGCGTTGGCCTTGACCATGCCAACCTCTTCCGTGTTTCTTACGTGGCCACCTTCACGTAACAACATTTATGCCGAAATCTTCCCTTTCACTCTTTCCTGCTTCAAATTAAATTCAGCACATTCAGTAGGTAATCAAGCAAATATGCCCATGATTTTTTTTTAAGTTGCAATAAATGACATATTGAGCACACACTGTGTTACCCAAAAGTAAGCTTAAGAAAAATTGAGTTAACTACACTGCATATTTTAACAATCCTAATTTAAATTCGGTTGCTAAATATTTTAAATTTATCTTTAACTGTACCAAAATTGTCTGTCGAGCTCGGGATAAATCCACACATTTATTCGCCCAATGGGCTAAAGAATTACTTCTTAAATACAGAAAATATGGGCGGAGTTTTCGACCCACTGCTAGTTATTGCTAACTTAGCAGTACCATTGCCAACACCGCTAAGTTAGCAGTAACTAGCAGTGGGTCGAGAATTCTGTATTTAAGAAGTGCTAACTTATCAGTGCCAGTGTTGGAAATGGTACTGCTAAGTTAGCAGTAACTAGCAGTGGGACGAAAATTCTGTCTTTAATGTTAATTAATTAACTGCACTTATTAAAATCATCTTGAATCATCCTAAAATACCATTAATTCAGTACCACACGACTGAACTTCTCAAATAATGATGCACACTTTTTTTTTTAAAGAAAGTACCCTGTATAAATGCATGTAAAACCAACATGGCCTAAATCTTGCAAATTGAACGTGACAGCTGTGAATTGTTGCGTTCAGTGCTGGTGACAACGCAAAATCGGAATTACCACGCGGTGTATGCTTGCAAAATGCACATTTTTTTGTTTAAAAAAATAAATAAGAGAGCTGGGGAAACAGCCTTGTCATTCAGTGGACCCGAACCAGATTCCGGATACAAACTAGGCGGGAGGTCGCCCCCGCGTCCTCACGATTATCGCGATGTTTATTTCCATGCAAGGGCGTTAAGAACAAACTATGCAAGACTGGCGCAAGGACGACCTAATTGGTTACACTGCAGCCAGGCATGACTTGACCATCATTTCACACCCAACCCAGCCAGAAAATTCGCCAAAATATATGGGCATTTGTGATATCTATGCGGTTTGGAGCCTGTCAAATTTCATCTTCGGATATTTCTGGACACGCCTGAAGGGCAGCCCTAACCTACTTCCCAGTTGGCACCAGTTGGTGATCCGAAAGATCTTTCAGCATCCTCCAGAGTGAATGTATAGGAAGAGGTGATCCGAAAGATTCTTCCACAGCATCCTGGCCAGTGAATGTAGTGAAGAAGTGGGTGCGAAAATGCTTCCTAACGTAAACAACCTTCAGGGGGCATTTTTAAACGTGGCCTAAAACTCTTTTTTAGGCGAACATTGACCCGGACATTACCGTGTACCTTCTAAGTTATTCCTATTGCCCACTCTTTTCACGGTGGCTTCCGCCTGATGAATAGATCTGTTTGTAGGGAGTGCCGCTCCAGGAGTTTCACGGTCTACAGGTGCAAATCGATGTGTGAACTCCGCATTTAGCATGATCGTGATTGTCCCTCAGCGTCTGTATACCCCGACAGCCCGACCTTGAAATGTGTATCCTCCACATCAGAGAAACACTCACCGTCTCCTGCTCCGGGTTGCTCTTCCTGGGCCTGGACCATCGCGAGGACCCCCATGAGGAGGAGGAGGAGGGTCCACCTCCACCTGGTCCAGAGCACGGCTGCCATGGTGTCCACTACCACTAGGAGATGCGAGGATGAAGAATCTAATCCTTCACTGAACGCCGACTGTTTCCTTGTGGCCTTCCTTTCCTTCCACACCATGCGTCCTCTCCTCTCCTTCTCTTCGGCCACCAAACGAGGGAGACATCTACAGGCCGCCGGGGATGCACACTGCTGGCATCTGGCGGGGGATTAATGCAAAAAAAAAGGAGGGGTGTTGCACCCGCGCGATGTCGCGAATATTGCTTCCGGATAAAATTCGCACTTTTCTATTTTATTGGAGGGACAATCACACAATATGTGACGGGGATATCGGTTCAGGCGAAAGTTACAGGTATTGCTTCCTATATTGTTAAGGGGGATGGGCGTACATACTGTAATTACTGGAGTCGGTTGATTGAGGGGGGGGGGGGGGNTTAAAAATGAGATTCCTGATTCAAATCGTTTAATAGTGGTTTTCACTATTGTGTGACCAACAATTCGCCAATAAATTGGTTCAAAATGAACGTGATTGTGAATGTGGAAATACATTGCTGTATCAGTTGTAATTATGAGGTGTAATATGATCCGTCATCTGCACCTGCGTTTTAACCCAGAGAGCAGAAAGTAGAGTCCGAATTTTTAGGCGCGAAAAACTCCTGAAATAGGGACGAAAAAAAGTTGTGGTGTGCATTTCGAACTGGGCGACCTTACTTGAGCAAATCTTGCGATAATATTGAGGGCATCTGATGATGGACTTGGACTACTATTGAACAGTCCGTTATGTAGTAGATTATACAGCCCCAACTGCCTCGTTTTTAGATTTAATGAAAGAATGCAAAAAGGCCAACAGACAACAGCAAAACACTATGCTTAGACTATACCGGAAGTAAATGGGCGTGAAATGGGTGTGAAACTGGCACGAATTTGTGCCAAATATTTGTTATTTACACCGGATTTTAATGAGATGACTACTCCTCTCACTCTCAACTGTCCTCGAAAAATGTATACTGAGTTTACTTTCCAACAATAGTTCTGTATAACATTTTTTAAAACTCACAATAATATTGAGGTTGAGAGACTCTTCCCATGGGTTGGTTTGAAATTTAACCACTGCTTTCAGAGGAGTCAGAAAATGTCCTGTACTTTTTTGGTAGTGAGATTCTGTGTGAGTGAAATTTCTTTAGATTGGATTTAGTTCCACTGGAAATGGGGCATTACATGTGCAATTATTGTTTGTCCTGTACTTCAGGAAGGCGTAATAAATAAAACATTGCATAACAACTAGGAACATAGAGAAGTGGAGACCGCCACATTTCACAAAATAATATTGTTGCCATTCCAGTAACACTATACATCATTTCTTAATTTTACGCCGCAGCAAGTGAACGGTGGCAAAAACCTTTAGAGAACTATTCTTTAAAATTATGCAATGCTATAAGAGGCCTACTTGGTCACGGTGCGCTGGTCTTCGGTTACGTCCCATCACTTCTAGGCGACAATTATAGTGACACTTCTCCAATGACCCATTTCCCATGATGGCCACAAAAAGCCCAGAGAATGACGAGGGAGTCTCCGGCAATGGTTTCTCCTTTTACTTGGAGTGAAGAATGTCCATTTCCGTGAAACCGTAAAAAGTCAGCTTTCCCGAGACCAATCGGATTCAAAGACCCCAACGTCATGGGCATCCGGATTAGTCCAGCCATATAACATACAGGCTTTAAAGTACAGTAGGCTTACACATTTATCATACCGAACAGTTGAGCAAGTGACAGTAAATACTCTAAAAGATATATTCCACATATTATAAGACTAAATAATAATATTCATGTTACGGATGCGTGAACCGATTTTGTGTCATCATTTTGTCAGTTTGAGCGGATGTTTCATTATCCCTTATGATGTTTTTTTTCTTTCTTGCACGTATTTTTCTAGGGTGTCTGTAAGAAATCTCATTTGACAATAAAAAGTTATATATTACTTTGAGGACGATGTTAAACTAAGCCTAAATATATTTTGCCTGAAATGTGTATATGCATACAATAACCCTCATTGCCAACTGCGATACTTAAAGATATCCACTTGCTTTTCGCAGAAGGAAAGGTATAGGAGGTAGATGAAATATTCATCAAATATGTCATCAAATAATGCGGCATACAAATACAGGTTGCTTCAGGGTTTTGCTTGATATGCACTTGAATCGGGACATTTCCGTTTCCTCAGCATACAGTATGCTTAGCTGATATAAAGCTTGGGCAAGTAACGTATACATAACAGCAGTAAAGCATACACGCAACAGCAGGTTTCATATTGGCAACATGATCCATTTTACATGAGGTGTTACTTCCTTACTCACTGTCAGTATTTTTGAGAAAGTGTCGAAGTAAGATGATTATCAAGGAATTACCCAATATTGTGCAGATAATTATTTTGTATTGTTCTTTTTATCTGATTTTGATACAGTATGCTCTCCTTAATATAGCCTACTGACCATGAATAATTGCATAAACTCCAAACTGGGAACTCGCTCGCCACTACTCCAGAAACTATTTTAAACTGCTACAATGCTTTGCGGTTGGGCAAAGTGCTTGGAAATGCATGGGTAGACAACCGATGTGCTCGGGTGGCATTTAGCATCCACAAGGAGAACGGCATTAATGTAGCAGATAAGCTGCTCTACACTGACTGTATATTATGTCGGCCTACTGTGCTCTGTGAAACGGAGTTTGATGAGATAATATGTCAATATGAGAGAATGTGATTGTATCCCTTGGCATTTATAAAATTTAATAGTGCAGGTCAACAGGTAAGGTTGTATAGAACAAATTTAAAACATTTAATATTAGTAATATTATAAGTAGATTTTACTTATGTAGCAGTATAAAACTTGCAGAATATGTGTACGTTTGATTGCTGTTTGCGGTAGTTTGCGGCAAAATCCACCAAAGAACCATCAAGCCACTTGCGCCACCTAGTTTTGCCTCTGGTAATTTCTATTTGAGCTCTTGCTGGTTGGCAACTGGAAAGTTGTCAGCTGTTTGCTACAAACTGCCACCTAGCGTCAGAGAACTTCTACATCACATTCCAATTATGCATTTACAATAATTGCCTGTACAAAATAATATTCATTATATCTGCTGTAAAGTCACGAGGAGATGGCTTTTAATAATTTATTGTCTTGTTTTATATCCACTCTATATATAGCGTTTGTTTTGTAGGCTACATATGCCACTATTATTTTTATAAAACTTGTTACAGAAAATATGGCCATATTGGCACTCCAATAACTTGACATAAGTAGTGATAAGGAACATCTGCTTTCGAAGATTTGTAATTTAAAAATCCTCATTCTGCATCGCAAAAGATAGGTCTGTACACTCGAGGTATTTTTGGGTCGCAAAACACGTAACGAAAATAGCACTATGGCCGTCGGCCTCTCATCAAGACACACTTCGCAAAGCATCCTCAGTGCGTTTCGTCTTGTTTTTTGACAACTCCAAAAATGAATGATGACGAACTCAACGAATTGGTAAGAATGAACATTTTATATGGCCATACAGTAACGAGACAATACGAGTTATTCTTATTGTTATGTCTTAACTCAGCTCAACAGCAAGAACCCAATGGACTTGAGGCAATGTCGAGGCCTTTCCTCCAAAGTTGCCCTCTTCAACAAAAAGGCAGACGAACACCAAGAGAAGCAAAAGGTGAATCCCTTTTCCGGAAGCTGGGAGGGTGCCAAAGGTCATCATCAAATCAGCAAAGACGACGCCAGATATGGAAGGTTAGTCACATTTCTCTGACAGTGCAATAAGTGCCGCTGACCCTTTGCCCTTGGCTACATTTTTCCACGCACTTGGAGAACTACATTTGTACATTGTACATTGTAGAAGAAAATATAGCAGACACTACCAAATAGCACAATGGGTATAATGCACAGTGTGCAATATTAGCGTCACAAAATTCAAGATTTTAAGGTTTATGCCAGCTGAGCATATGACATAATATGTTGTAACGTGTTAAATGTGCACCTAACACCAGTTGTAGGCCATATGTGAATATTTTAGGCCAGAGGAAGGATCCAAAACAGCAACTCGAGGAAAGAAAGCGTTGACTCTAATCAGCAAGGAGATCCTGCAACTTTGTGACATGATCAATGAGTACGGAGAACAATACGAAGATGGAACTGCTGCTATTAGTTTCGGCGAACTATTCCAGGTCGAAATTCACTTTCCATTTTGCACTGTTCCATCAGTGTTCCTCATAAGATGCGCAACATAAAAATAAATATTTCTTTCTCAGATTTACACCTGCATTTCCAGTAAAGTTGTCGGTTTGCTGATCCGCGCCAGAAAGCACGGCTTTGTACAGTTTGAAGGAGAAACACTGTTTCAGGTAGGCTATAGGCCCCCCCCCCCCACCCCCCAAATACGAGAAAGTTATTCATATTAAGGCGTACGTGACCATGAAATGTTATGATTTTTTGCTGTGTTCATTACAGAGACGGGACGACAATGTTCCCATATACCTCCTGAAACCGTTCTCAGAAATTCGAGCCGAGTTCAAATCTCAGAATAAAGAAGACGATGAACCAGAAGTGGATCACACACATGCAACTACTGATGAACCCTATTCTTTTGACGCAGGCGCAGGAGCTAGTTCCAGCTTTTAAAATTAGCGATAATTGCTCTTGCAAAAACAACAATTCAAAATTTTGTGATAATATTTATCTCACAAAAAATAATTTTGCCTAATAAAGAAAACTGCCAATGTCAATAAATACATAAATAACGGATTGTGATTACTTATGTACTGTACATTAAAAATAGTAAATCAATAGTTTACACGCATGTAAACTATTGATTTACTATTTTTAATTAATTATTGCTGAGAATATGCTACTTAATGCTTAATAATTTGTTACCGAGCTGTGCATATTTTGTTGGGCCAGAAAACAAGTGCAGGATATTTTTATGTAGCGGATAATAATTAATTATATACAAATAATCGATTTGAGAATACACTGGAATGTCTTTTTCAATCGTAGTCATACTCAAAATTGCATACTTGCCTCTTTACCCTAGGCTATTTGCAGGAGGTGGCTTGTCCTAACACACATTATTCCCAAAATGCCGGACAAGTTTGTGAGAATTTAGCCTCCTTGTAAGGTGGCTTAAGAGGGTCATCATTATGTCTGGGACTACTGACCATAGGAGAGGAGGGTGTTGGATTCAACCTTCTACCGAAAACTGGAAGTCCCTGGCTGCGTCCTTGTCCACATATGAGCAAAGAATATGACATTCGAAGGTCTTGATGGAGATCATCTGTTGAGGACAGCATGTGCTTGCATTTTATCAAACAGCAAATAAAAGAACATGAGAAACACTACTCCAAAAACTCCAGCTGTGCTAAACTGGGCATATTATTATGATTTACAGGTGGAACACAGTAATTTTCATGTTGATTTTTTCACTATATTTTCAGTGTTATACGAGTATAGTGTCTGCACTACTTCCTGATGCGTGATACAACCAATCACAAGATATATAAATATTTGGTTAAAATTTTAGTTTGCATTATTTGAATGGAATTTCCGATAGTTTTTGCACGTACAGAGATCGTCCTTATTATATCCTTATTTGCGTGACAAGTCCTACAGCCGGTAACATTGATGCACCGAAACCTTGATGTATTTTCGTATACGTTTGCCCAGTAATTTGTTTGTATGGTCTCAGTTATACTGTAACACGGAAGTCATATAGTGAAAACCCAAGGTCACACATTAAACTATGAGAACTTATTTATCAGCTTTGAAAGGGCCTTAATAGTATAGTTAGCCTACTACAATCCGTTTCCTATACATATATGTCATTCGTTTGAAATTGACTATCTGCAGTTATCTCACTTATCTGTAGTCACAAGTGTCACTATCTCCTTCCTGTCGCCTGGTTATCTTATTCAGATACTAGGGAAAAACTAATTCAGCAAAACGTGAGTCACCTTATGTGATCGACTATAGGTTAGTATCACCTCCACGTGAAAATGTGATAGCAGGTGACGGTATCTATCGAAATGTCACAAAGGTATAACAGTCATTAAGGTACTTCAAGAACGTACGAGTATCAGACAATAACTGATATTTTGAGACATTATTAACAATACCATGCATTATTAGTTTATTACAAATGCAGGGTGGTAGAGTACACTGCCCCAAGCAAGAGTCATTACTTCTTATATTTGCCACTACATTATTGGCCCAAGTCCGAATTGAAAAGATATTAAGGAATAAAATAATTGTTGTGAGTTTACGGAAACAACCTATTTATATCGAAGAAACCCCTTGAAAGAGTATCAGCCCGCATAGTCACCCGTCGCGATTAAAAGTACTGAGTGGATATATTGTGCACATTTCAAAAGAAGCCGCATATGTAGAGTAAAACAAGCCTATACTGTTAGGCAATTCCATGATTATTATTATTGATCCCCAACACCGTTAAAAAATACAAGTGTATTATTCCTCTTGATGTATATAGATCACTATATTTTCAGGGATAGCATTCTCGCAAATAATAATCAGCAAGTCTACTTCAAACCTGTTTGCGAGTAGGGCCTAGAGCACGAAGTAGATCATACAGGCACAGTCTATCTTTGGCCACTGAGCAAGTTTTTGATAGCTTATCACAACTTATCCATACATTGAAAAGCACCTGAATTTCCTTGTCAGATTAGGTTTTTTTAAAGGTAAAATCACTAAAATGTGTACAAGTAGGCCTATGGAAGGAAATATGGTGTCGTTGTACAAACCGTTAAAACGTCTGATAAATTTTGCAGGCATTTCTGAGAAGGCTCACAAATATTATTGTTGTCGAAAAAAATACACTATAGTGTCCAAACCAAGCCCATGGAAAAGTACAGTAGGCTATAATTACAAAATAAGAAGAATTAAAGCATAAGTGAGTTTATCTGGTGGAAACGCTCGTAAATAATCCACGATTTTTTTCAGTAGTAAGGTACAGAAACATTTATTATGTAGCCTACGCATTAAGTGAATCACAGTACAGGATGTTATAATATTGCACAGACGAGTTCAATAGGCTACTTTACCTCAGAGAAAAAAAGATAGCAACATCTAATTAGAAAATTTGAATAGTTGAGCAAGTTTTCCACCAACTTGATTACTGAAAGTAGACCAGTACGAAAATATCTGAAAATAATTTAATCAGCCCAACATATTTCTTTGGGTTCTCTAGATTACGAAGGTCAAGAGATTCTATGTATTTACGGAATAGTGACGTTAGCTCAGACGTCAGTTTAAAAAAAAAATACACTGCAGCTATTGAAACAGCAATGGAAACAACCAATTCATATGAATAATCGTGCAGCCTTATCTGTGGTGACCGATGTACCCCGATTGTTAGCAGCCATGGTGCCATGGCAATAACTGCTGGTGATTTCCCGTCACCCAGTATCAGCACAATAAACCCATCGTGTGGTGGTATTAACTGCAATTTTCAGAAGACCTGTAGTTAGTCATCAAAGGCCTTCCCAGATGTTCAGAGATAGATTCCTGTGGAAAAGCCACGCATTCGTAAAATCCCGCCATATATGACCACCGAGCAGGGGTGCCAACGTTGAATTTCAAGTAAGTCTCAACTGGATTTCGCACGAACTTTGTCACCTGTGAATTCAGACAATAAATCCGGATGCATCCCCTCCCACTGCCGGGTACTACTTCCCCTCCCCGTACAAAAGGCCGGCTGTATGTGTTATCTAAAGAGCGACACAAAAAAAAATCCAGCCAGTCACGCGACTCCTGGCAATCTCCAAAGGGACACAAACACAACAGGCAGGATAAAAACCACGCGCCTGCCCCTCGCAGCCATCCACTCAAACGGACTGCAACCGGCCTGAGAAGATGCAGCCTCTTCTACTTGTAGTCTGCCTGGCTTCGGCCCTGGCCGTCTGTGGGGCCACCGTCTGCCCAGGGGGAGACGTCTGCCCTGGAGACCAGACCTGCTGCGCTACAGCCTCCGGAGAAGGGTGCTGCCCCTGGGCCAACGCTGACTGCTGCAGCGACATGCAGCACTGCTGTCCGGCAGGGTACTCTTGCGACCTGGCTGCTGGGAAGTGCTCCAAGGGAGAAGGAGACAGCCTGGAGACCGTCGACTGGATGGTCAAGCTTGGACAGACTAAGAGGAGCAAGCCCATAGCGCAGAGTATGTATTGCAGTGGTTGGTTGGTGCAGGGAAGTATTTATCATAGCCAGATCATAGCAGCATTTGCAGAACATAAGAATCATGGACGTACCACATACAGTTAATGTTATTGTTGGAATAGAGGGATAAGTACACGCATACCGGTACATTCAACATGATCCGATCGCAAAACTTTTGTAATGTGTGAATGCAAGTCACACTAGTTATCAAAACCAATATTTTCTATGCTGCTTGACGTGATGTTTCAAATATTATCTGAATGTGAATGTCTGGCGTTTTCCTTGTGTCAATTCTAAGCAGTTGCAATGGGGTAACTTTGATGATAGAATAGGTTCGTCTAACTAAGCATGTTAGGATTCCATGTGGGAGTAGCTTAGCAGCTCTGACACATTCATGGCATTTAGGAGGATGCAGGATAAATTATAGCCTCTGAAATGTGTGCAGTATTTCCACATAGTACTGTACTGTTGGTCTGTTGCTGCATCATGTAGTAGTTTTCAGGGTCATCCACAAGCACTTGCAAGGCCACTTGCCCAGCCACTGTAATTACTTTCCTGGCACCTCTCTAGTTACTGCAGTGACCTGTAATGTCTATTGCTCTACCTATCGAAAGTGTACCATTAACTAGAATAATTTAGATCTTGATTATGGCCTACTTAAAAAGGCAAAGTCTGATGGTGAAGCATTCCAACCGTTTCCAAGCTCTGTTGATCACTTTGGAGTGGGGAATTCCCTTGGAGTGGGGAATTCCCTAGGGCCGGGGTCTTTGTTAGCACTGGGAACAAGTCCTATCATTCAGGAATTTCTCACAGCTTGCAGTCTGGTCAGATGTCAAGAGGGGAACCTAGGAGCATCTGGTGTGGAGCTTGGAGCCATGTTTGTTGAGCCTGCATGCTTATCATGAGATTTTACATGCTAACTCCAGATAAAGTTACTAACAACATGCAGTGTTAGCTTTCTCTTGGCAAAATCATTCAGGGGGCATGTTTTCTCATGTTAATTTTTGGATTCTTCTGTTTGATATGAGTACTTGCAAATTTTGCTAGCCATTTCCTAGTTCCACATAAATTTACCACATATAAATGCAAATTGATCTTGCAGTGGCCAACAGGGCATTGCTGTGGCTTCAGCAAAACTAAATTGGCCGCAGAGCAGCAATCCACAATGCAGAAAGGTTTCTACAGACTCCCCATTAAAATTGAGCTTATCTAGATGTCTGAAATAGTGTTTGTCAACCTTCCTGACCATCTGCTACGTACATTCAGATAGATTGACATTGCTAGTATACAGTAGATAAAGCATGGAATTGAAGGACAACCAGATTGTATGCCACTAGCATGACTTCCTTCAGTCTGCTTGTCCCAAGGGGAGAGCCTCAAATGGAATTTGAAACAAATGGCACTACCTTGGTAGATTTTTTTAAATTTTATTTACCCCTTGATAGCCTTAACGCTTTTCGGGGGACATTCCCCCAGCAACAACTTGGTAGATATATTAGATGGCATAATACCTCCTGATGCATTTGTAATATTTTAAATACATTTTTGAGTTCCAACATGGAGTAAAGCATCAAAAGCTCAGGAGGGTTGTGTAATGTCATTTGGTGCTAACTGAAGGATGACAGTTGAAGGGTAGTACAGTACATTTTGTGCACCAAAAGTGGGATCTTTCCTAGATGCTTGACACACCGCTTTCAGTGGGTCCCTATTCTACCAGGAGATTGAACGTTTGGTTCCTTGCAGACTTGACTGTGGGAAGCCACATGTGTCCAGACCAGCAGCAGACTTGTCCAGATGGATACACCTGCTGTGCCCTGTCTGACTCAGGGTACGGATGCTGCCCCTTCGGAAATGCTGTTTGCTGTGCTGACAAGATTCACTGCTGCCCAGAGGGACAGACATGCAGCTTGGAGGAGCAGCGTTGCACACAAGTTAGTACTGATCAGACTTATTTGAAATTTCCGGTACTATAACATGGAATATATTTACAGAAAATAACTGTCATGAGTGTTCCCAAGAAGGTGGAGGACAATGGTATCTGCCCTGATCACTCCTACTGTGCTGGGAGTTCCACCTGTTGCCCCATTGGTGGAGGACACTACGGTTGCTGCCCTCTCGTGGCGGTAATTACTATGTCATATTTTAGTCAAACCAGTGGATAACATTGCTGTTGTGCAAAATTTTCAACTCGGAACAGGTTAGAATATACAAGTATTGTGGGTGACAAAAATACACTGAAAATCATTTGCTGGAACCAAACAGCAATTTCAATGTACTATATCGCTCAAAAAGATAGAGACGATTGGCATTTGATTCAAGTGCAAGTTGCACTTGAGTCAAATGCAAAATCGTCTCTATCTTTTTGGGCGATATAGTACAGGTGTCACTGTAATTTTTGTAGTAACTGAAATAAGTCTCAGGTATCTGAGAATTGAGAATTGGGTCACCTTCACTAGTTAGCAGCTGTAATATTTGCCATATGAGGTTACATTTATGTTCTGGCACCAATGTTGCAACATTTGAAGTCATTTTACAAATATCTGTTTCAGGCCACCTGCTGCCCTGACATGCAACATTGCTGCCCCCATGGTACTTACTGCACTTCTTCTGGATTCTGCGTACGGCAGAAGGGAACCCAGAATGACATTCCACTCATCTTCAAGCTCCGCTAAACATATGGCAGCAATGCAACTTAAAAGATATTGCCATGTTGTGATTGAAGACCTGCCTTATATGTGTTATGTCTGATGTGAAATTGTACGCTTTTGATTATTCAGATGAATGTGATGCGTGTGAAAGCACTTTATATCTCAGGACCAATAATAAAATAAGACATTTTGTTTTAACATGCAGAACATATGGTTTATTCTTAAACAGCAATTGTATTAGTAACTTGAACATGTGACAAAGAAACCCATAAAAAGTATTTTTAAAAGGATCAATTTAGCGCAACTTAGAAGGTCAGCATGAAGGAACGTATCTGGAAAGGTCTGAAATGGACACTGAAATTTTCTGCAGATCCTTCAACTTCCACGTCAGCCATGATCTCCTCTAGTCCATTGCATTCCTGAACTCCAACAGCTGGGAAACTTGTTTTGACCCTGAAAAAGAGTGCCACAGGTAAATCACACCTGTTCGTGAGTAACCATCCATTATTGCAAAATAATGGTAGAGCTGCATTCTCTTTACCTGGCTGTGACCTGGCTGCCAAATGCCTCATACATCCTGATGACAATTGCATTTCGCTTTGACTCAGCTGGCTTGATTGTCTCCACAACAATGGACTTGGAAGTAACAGACACCCAACTGGATGGTAGCCTGCAAATATTGATTGCTCTAGTCTCTCAGGCATCAACTTCATATGAAACAGCAGTTAATATTATTCAATGAAAGTTACCCAGTACATCAGTATAAATAAAGTACTGTATTGTTACTTAAATTACAAAACATAGTTCCAAATCAATCGTGGCATGATTCTAGGTAAAATTGTAAAATTAATTGATTATTGGGAGGCTCGCTGTAATAGAATGTGACAGAGGAGGGACAAAGAGGAATAAAGCTGCAGGAAATACAGGCTTTACTGCTAATATTTTTGCATGAAATGAAAGAGGTGAAAGGTAAAAGGATTCACTCACATTTCAGGTGTAATAGACACTTGCAATGGCTCCATCTTATTGGCTGCATAGTAATTGAACTCATATGCATGTTGAATTACTCCAGCAGATTGAAAGCTGCCTAGAAAGCAAATCATTAATGGTCTCTATACAGTAAAGGTAGTATAACATGCCTCCGAGAAAGTAAATTATCATGGTTCCTGTATAAAAAAAAGGCTCCTCACAATTGAAATTTTGAGTATTAAACATTCGCAAAGGTAACGTCTATGAAAGGTAATTTCATGTATTTTACGTATTACGTGTGGAGTTTTATAATTACCTGAGTGAGGCATAACTGCATAATGGAAAGTATGCAAGCCCATGTCACAAGTTGCATCAGGTGACTTGGGTGCTCTGAGCAACGACATCCTGATGACATTTCCCCTGATGCACCAACCGTACTTGCTGTCATTGAGAACAGCAACTCCATATCCGTGCTCAGATAAATCAGCCCATTTGTGACCACACACCTCAAACTGGGCTGACTCCCATGACGTGTTGGTGTGAGTAGGGCGTTCCAGGTGGCCAAACTGAATCTCGTATGTAGCTCGCCTAGAGTGCACATTCACTGGAAACTCCACCTGGAAAAGATGTCAGCAAATAACTAATGATAAGTACAGTACCTCAAATGTGAAAAAATGGTATGATGCTACAAAGGTATAAATTGACACAGTATTTCCTTGTCAATAAAACCAAGATAAAACTCGTAGGATGCATATTTTTTATTGTAGTGCTGGCACACCAATTTTGTGTGCATCCCGCCCTTGGACGAGTTACTCTTCCTCTCATCTCCCTCTCCTCCTTTATTCATCTTTTTATTATCTTTCCTCAGATCTTACCTTGAGAAACTTTCTGTTTTCACCCCATTGGACTTGTGTCTGAAACTCCAGGTAAGGTGAGTCTGCTCTGAGGACAACATGCTGTTGCAAGAAGCTGTCTTGACCCACTGGCATGCTCCACTTCAATATCCCAGCCAATGGTCCTGATGCTATCACTTCCACATGTCTCACTGAGCTGTTCTGGAGTGTCAGAAAGACAGTAACGTGTGCAGTTAAATCAGATAATGATGACAACTCACTTCACTGTGGTTGAGAGGCTGGCGTGTCTCCAGGTGATAGTCCATACAGTCCCATGCATCCCAGTACAGTGGAATGTCATCAAACATCACAAACTGATTTCCATGATACTTATGCCCACCAGCAGAAACAAAGGCATCTCTTAGGTCACCAGAAAGCTTCATACTAACAATGCATCCAAATCGATCTATTTGCACTTCCAAGATTCCATTGGTCATCTTGAAAATGCCATGTTCTTCCACTGAAATTACAAGATAATTATGAATATATGAAGCTGTTCGTCGCTGTACAGTTTCATTACTATGATGGGCCAATGATCACTATGCGAATTTTACCTACCAACCGTCACAGGAACAGATGGCTTCAAAGGTGAAATCTGGGTGTACCCACATGGCTCCATCTCTACCAGATGGCAGTCAAAAACACTTGGAATTGTGAATTCCCTTGCAGCAGCAGGGAATTCTACATGTATGTCAGGCACTAGTGTCACATTCTGCTTAAATTCATTGTGCACTTTGCCCTCCTCAGAAAACATCACCATCCTAACTCTCCATGGCAAGTAGTTTATGATGACTGGGTTGCTTCCCGCACCCAGAAGTCGGGTTACATAGTCTTCTCTGATGGAGGTGAGTTTAGAGCACACATCCTCATATATCGTGAGAGCGTCTTTGTAGACAGCACCAATTGATGATCCGGGAAGAACATCATGGAACTGATTCAACAAGAACTGCTTCCATGCCGAATCCAGCACGATTTTGTCTCTATAAAGTTCCTCAAATTATTTTCTAACTTCTGAATTACAAATTTATTTCAAATCATGTGGCACACGTACCCTTGAAAATCATCCTCACTGATTTTTCCAAATGCAACTGCAGCAGCCATCAACATTTCACAGTTATGCAGCATGAACTCCCCATGACGGTTCCACCACTTCACATTAGCCTATCAAAAGGGGGAAGTTAAGGTACAAGTGACTCAAGAGATGGGTACTGGAAAGAGTCAAAAACCTGCTAAAACATTTGAAGACCTCTGGAGAAAAATGATCAAGGTCCACCTCAGGTGAAACTGAGATAATTCAATTTTAAATTTCAAAGGCCCATAAGGCTCCATTGTAAATCCCACTTTCGGGGCCTTCCATAGTGACATATGATCATTACTCGGGGAGGTGTGGTGGCCGTGATGGTAACGTCGCGGTTTGCTGAGTGAAAGGCCCCAGGTTCGATCCCCGCCTGGGGAACTTTCCTTTCACCTGCGTCGGGAGGGTCTCTGACCTGCACCAAGGAGGTGTCTGGCAACCTAACCTCCTGGGCAACAGCACATGACCCATGTTGTAGACAATGCACTTGCACCCCATGTTCCCTCCCCAAAAATCCCTACCCCTACCCTACATCCTTGACTCCTTGCACCGGTGACTGAAGAAAAATGACAGAGAAAACTGATGGTGGTGTGCCACCCCCCAAATAGGCCATTGATGCCTGGCACGGGGTAAATTAAATAAATAAATAAAATAAATAAAAATATGATCATTACTCCACAACCACGACCAAACCATCATATTCTGCACTAGTGAAAGTATCTTCTGAGATATGTAACTCATTTTTGACAAAAAGTGGACCTTGATCGTTCTTCCACCGAGGTCTTCATTTATACACCCAAGAGGTTATCAAAAATGAATTAGCATTAATATTACATGAAGAAGTTTTTTATACACTAATAAGGTCTACTTAAGAGTATTTAACACTCCATAAATCCTAGTACAGTAATATCAACTGCTGAATGCCTAGATATCCAGAGTTGGGTAGTAACTGAGTAGAAATAACGCGTTACTAGTAACTAGTTACTTTTTGAGTACTTTTCCCGGTAACTTCGTTACTTTTGTGCACAAGTAACTAGTACTTGTAACTAGTTACCTTTAAACAGTAACTTTGTAACGAAAGTTACTAAGTTACTTTTTCGTGCAGGGTTTGAAAAGCACCTATTTTAAAGGGACACTCCACTTAAAAAAAAACAGTTTGGCTCTAAAAATCGGGCAAAAAAAATCCTGAATCGGAAGGTGCAATCCGTTTCTCGCTACGCGGAACGGTAATCCCAGGGCGAGGGGTCAAAGTGGTGAAATTCAAATAGTGCGCTAGAAGCTGGCCGTCCGCCAGCGTCGCCCTCGGGA
>JYFJ02002787.1:0-51332 GCA_000934665.2 Catajapyx aquilonaris
ACTGTCCCCAAAAGGGGCTGGAGTACAAGTAACAGGAGGGGTACCAAAGTGCAGGAGCTGAGGGCTCCTTCTGGTGGCCCCACCCACCAGGGGGGAAGTAACTGGGTCAGCCCAGCCCCCTGGTGAGTGGGACGTCACATTATTTTCAGCTGCATCAAATTCTTCAGAAGCAAATTGTTAGAGAATATCTACCATGTTGATATATACGTATTAATAGGATAATGAATTTGGGCTTCAATATTTGTACCTACATTAAATGTAAATTAACAATTTTGGCTACTTACCAGCACAATTTAGTAATGTTGAAGGTGTTGTCATAAGAAGACAAAATGTCCTCCAAATCGTTTCCTAGTTGTTGCATGCATGGTTCCAAGTTATCAATTTTACTGTTTAAACAGGTAGCAGATCTAAGGTACACTGAAAAGATCATAATAAATTACATCTTTGTTTAGCAGGTTAATAAATTGTAAGGCAAGCCTATTCATACTCATGTACAGCGTATCATCTGGATTGCAAAGTCTCCCTAGAAAGCCATGAACACGTAGTTCCATCTCAGATATTATAAACTTCTTCGAAGGAGGAAGACATGGCTTCACAATGTTGTCTAATACTACAGTTTCAACATCACACACCAGCCTGATATCACGAAGAGAGGTGAATTTAACCACTTAACAGCATATAAGGAGATAAATAAGCTCAATACTTACTGGCATTCAGTTGACAGTTCTTGGCTACTCAATGGTAGGTGTCTCCCAAAACTCAACGTCAAAATTTCTGAAATTCTTTTGGATAGACTCGTATAGTCACACGCAGAGTTTTGAGCCGGGATAGACAGCGCATCTCCTGAAAGAAAGAAAAAGTAAGTAGACGTGTGTTATTATGCGAGGTACGTTTTAGAACCTATTAAACCCATTTTGCTTAAAAGTAAAAATTATGAGGAAATAATACAATGGAAGATGATATATGCCTACTTACCCACCAATGCCACTAGCATCAGTAAAATGAGCGTGCCAGCCATAATGAATATGCGCTTTCACAGAATCACCAACAAATATGAGTATAAGCACTGCACTGCCCGTACTTGACCTATGGCACCACTTGTACATAAAACTGCTTATATACAGTCGTTTGGATGGTCTAATCATTTCCGAGATAAATAAGAACAATGGAATAGGGCATCATTGGTCAACTATTATCCTGATATTATAGTGATACTGATTTTATTGCCGGTACTCAAAAATAAGAGATACAATAAAAGGATGTGGCCAGATAAAATCTATATGTGCGCATCAATCATCATGCAAAAAATGTCCGTGCTGCGAAATGTATCTGAACAAAAGAGCGCCTTTTATTTTGTTCCTAAAGAATGTCAGACATATATGAATGGGACAGATGCCCACCCCTCGGATTTGACAAAAGACCCTGACCTTGTACTGCCCCAATTTGCATTCATTGATGGAAAGATCCCCCTTATCTTTTCATCAAAGTTTCTACGTCTTCAGTTTCATTATTCCGTTTCTCAATAGCAGCTATATGTTGGTTATTTAAAAGTCAAAATGACATAGCCATTGTTAAGGTTACTAGACAAAGGTAACAAAGGTTACATTTGAAGAAATCGGAGTGTCTTTCACAATGTACCGAGAAAGTACTTTAGTACGTGCAGAATTTTTCGGATTGTCATACGACAGGAACCATGCACCTCCTAAACGTCCTGCTGACCTTGCTGGTCTTGTCAAGAGTTGGCAACCATGCCCTAAAGGTCAGGTCACCATCGGCCACACCTGAATCCCTGGTGACCTCATTTGTGGAGCGTATGCACGGGGAAAAACCAGACTGCCTTCTGGTCATAGGTCACGACTACAAGGTCACACCTCCGGCCATACTCAACCTACTAGACAACGTGGCCAAAAATGGCGGTATATCGGTGCCGGTACACTGGAACGAATCTAGTCCGGTTCCAAAAAAGTTCACCAACTCCGGACCAGGAGACTACGAGTACTACTTCTCATGGCTGGAACGGCCCACAGCCAGACACCTGACAAACTGCGGCTTCTTCGTCATGATGTACCACGACACCCACTTTGAGCCTCTGATCAAGTACATGGCCAGCATCGTCAGGATGGACCCTCGAAAGGACCGATTCGTGTACTTCAGTCCGGATTCGGACATTCGAATCAACATGTTGCACCGAGACTACAACTTCTTGCACCAGCTGGGACTAGTGCACGACCAAACAACGGGTTCGATCAACATCACCAACAACTGCCTGTACTGCGATGGAGGCAACCCGACGGTCATCGACAGAGGCAGGTACAACCTGAAGGAAGGGATGACCCCAGAAGACCTCGAGTACTACCCGGAGTTTGCTCGGAACTTCCATGGTCGACATCTGAACGGGTCGTTCTCAATCGGAGCCTCGCCGGACGAGTTTGATTTCATGCTGGCCAATGGACTACCGGTGTTTCCGTACCTGCGAGTCTACCTGTCCGTGGGGAGGGCCTTGAACTTTGACTGGCATCTGGATGCAGCCCCTGAGGTGCCGGGACAGGATTCGGAGAAGCTGATGCCAGATGGAAACTGGACTGGAATGACAGGACAGATGGTGCACAGGTACAGTACACTGCCCGACACTTGGACGTAGTGCCACTACCAGGTGGCACACTACTGCCGTTCGCAGGGAAAAGTAGTACTACATGCACGTTGATATTGCCCAGTCAATTCTACGAGATGGGTCATCCTTTGTTGTAATGTCTTCTGTTGTTATTCCTCCATTTCTCAGGGAAGTGGAGATATCGTCTGCCATGTCCAGGGCCGATGTATTCACGGTGATGGACGTGCCGTGGCCGTACTACATGAGCGATCCGACGTTCCTCCGACGCACGCCTCGACGTCTCTTCTCCTGGTACTCCATCGCTTCGCCATTCACCAAGGACATGTGGGCTGCCATCTTCGTCACCGGAATGATCGCCAGTCTGGTGTTTCTCTTCATTCTTAAGGTCAGAAGCAAGCTGGCCAACTGCTTCGACACCGCTCCTCCAAGGTACTGTCCTGAACGAAGGGATATCAATGTACTGATTCAAAACGTCATATTTGACATATCGTTACTTTCAATGCCTGTACACTCCTAGGTCCTATGTCCTGTACTCGTTCCGGTACATATTTTCTGCCTTGATTGAGGAGAACCCGAACCTGGTACCGACTGCCGATTCCCTGCGTGTCCTAATCGCCCTGTGGTGGATCGCCTGTGACGTCTTGATCTGCGGGTACGAGGCCAAGTTCTTCGGGTTTCTGGTATCACCTCAAATGGAGGTCTTGCCCAACAACCTGAAGGAAATGGTGGAGTGGCCCAGCTGGCAGTGGGGGGCACTGGACTGGATCAAGCCATACATCGACATGTTCACGGTCGAGTCGGAGGTAGAGTACCACCGGTACATCAAGCCCAAGCTGATCAACGGAGGGGACATGAAGAACTGTCTGATGAAGGCCATCAACGAGGACTTCAGCTGCATCGCTGTTACTGAACTTCTGGTAGCCATGTCCATGATGCAGATTGACAAAGAGGGCACTGTACCGGTGGAGATTGCCAGCGACAGTTCTCTAAGCATCATCTGCGGTATCGCCTTCTCCAAGTACACTCCGGTGGGTCCCATCGTGGGTCGGATCCAGATGTACATACCCGAAGCTGGACTGTACGACAAGTATCTGGCAGACTTTGTGCACGCCTTTTTCGTCATGGGTCTGAAGGATGCCAGGAAGGCAAATCGACTCTACTCTGAATCAATGGCGCTGAACGTGCGGCAGATGAAAGGGACGTTTGTGCTGCTGTGTATATTGTTGGCTGCCAGCATTGTCAGTTTTGTTGGGGAGGTAGTGCAGTATCGGGTGAAGAAATCGAGGGTTAATTTTGCACATGGTGAAGTAGATATCGATGGATCGTTCTACTCTGCTGCTCAAAAATAATATTACTGACTACAATAATAAAAATTACACAAAAAGTGCACATCAATGCGATTACAGCACAAGTAACATGGTCTGTACTATCCTTCACATTAAACGTTTAGATTACTGCAGCCATATTTTAGTTTTCAGATTGCTAGATTGACCATCAGATGTTACGCGTCGAGGACTGCATTACACACAATACCTAACTTCATTAAAATGTGACTACCCTGTAGCCTACTGAATTTTACTTTATTTGTTCGATCCTATACACATTACACAATGCCATATTATTGTGCATGATGATTTGCCCTTGACACAAGTGGCCATGCTTTTCCTACTATGATCAAAATAACTCAATTTTGAAAATAACAGTCTTAAGGTAGATGGCTTGTAGTTGACATTCATGTGAACTATATTTACATATAAATGTCAACTACAAGCCATCCACCTTAAGACTTAAGATAACAGGTTACGCGTTACATATACGTTATCAGTTTCTTGTAATCTTATCTTGAGTGAAAAGTGTTCAAAATGATTCAATGCAACGACAGCCGACGAACAGGGGGCAAGAAAAGGTAAAGTTATGGGGAGAGTTGGTTATTTCTTTCTTGGATTGGTCCTTGTCATTTTGATTTCTTCAGAGTCCAGTGGTCAGATACCTCAATGTTCTCTAAATATGGTAAGTGTACAGTTACCTTAGGACTTATAGGTCTGCATATACACGTCATGCATAAGGAACGTTGCTAAATGTTGGTTTGACTAATAATGACTTTTTATAAAAGTCATTTGAGACCTTTTATTACTGTAGTTTCAACTGCTACAATAGAATAATACTTATACAACCAAAACTGGTCTGAAGGTGATTGGCCTTACTATAGAGTTTCAAATGATTTGCAGGCCAAGTCTACTGTATAAAACATAGTGCTAAATACTCAATCTTTTCAAAAACATAAAACTGGCGCAATGATAATAATATTACAAGAATCATGTTCTTCCTGAGGAGAGTGTGCGATTAATTTATTGTTTTTTTTGGACAGGGACGGCAACCAACATCAGAATTGGGAGGAGGTATTTCGCAAAATGAATTTGGCGAGATTCCTCAGGTGGGATGTCAGAAACCAGGTGAGCAATCTCATACAGAGTTGTTTGTGTAAAACAGATAATGTGTTTTTAAAGAGCTAATACAATATTAGAGAGAAATGTTATTTTGCCCCATACATGTAGAGCTATTTCGTGAAGATTATTTAGTGGACAAAGTAATATGGGGAGCAATGTATGCTTTTGTTTTTGAAACCTTTTGGCATTGATCATAAGTTTTCTCTTCGAGACAATGATGGAAAAACTAGCCTATAAATTTTGTTTTACAAAACAAACTTTCTGGTGTCTAGTCCAATAACAGAAATATCAAGTGCATGAAATTAAAATAATATTTCTCTTTTTTTCAGTTGTTATTACAAAACCTGTAATAATTGTCACAAAACATGCCGTGCAGTTAAGTTTTGACATAGAAGAAGAGAGCATTGTTGATCCTGATGACTACATAAGCATCTGCCTTTACACAGTAAACAACTATGGTGGTAGCCTAGCCCACTATAAATTCAATTTTAGAACCATGTGCCCGAATCAATCTCCACACTGCCAAAGCCAAATTTTGGCCTTTGTAGAGCCTTGTGATATGTTCAGCGCTACTGTCCAAGTTTTCGGCAATGACCAATACATGCCTACTCCATATGCATGTAGCTCACTGTTTCACTCTTCTACTGTGGAAGCATTGCCAGAATTAGGTATGGTATGAACCTACATAATATGATTATAGTATACTGTAATTGCATTTTTACTTTATTCTAAGTTCCAGGACCACCTACAAGCATGAAAGTGGACCATGCATCTGATGGTAAATCGGTAGGAATGTCGTGGAATGGACCTAATGGTCAGCTCAGCTCTAGATGCGTTGCTTCTTACCGGATTGAATACCAGAAAAATAATGAAAGTTGGTATGTTTTGGGAAGCAGCACTGACAACTACTTCAATATCGAGGATGATTCATCACCTTGCCATGAACCATGCCCTATTTGCAATTATCGAGTGGCCGCAGTGACACCTTCCCGGAAAATTGTCGGCCCTTACAGTGACAGCGTCTGCTATAATGGTACTTGTGCCATTTGATAAGGACATTCTATCATTTATTTCCATTTGTTATCTGTTTTCATATTGTACGTAGTATTGTACATTCGCTTATAGTATTCTATACAGCATATCTCATTAACTTCAAACTCAATAAACTATTTGTACACGGCTGAAAAATCTCTCGAGGGATGGATACGAGTTTTGTGCCTAATTAAATTCAATAGCTAGCCTATTCATTCATTCTTATTGTATGGATGCACTAAAATATTTTCGAGGAAAAATCTAATATGAAACAATAGCATTAAAAGGCATTTTATTGTGGGCTCTCTGATGCATACTGTATAGTCTACTACAACTTTCTCCTTTTGTTTTGCGGTGCTCTCTTGCAATTTTGCACTGGATCCTGAACCAGGTCTAAAGAGACCAATCAACTCTAATAATAATAATAATAATAATAATAATAATAATAATAAATAATAATAATAATAATAATAATAATAATAATCAGTCTATTTCAATTGCAGGTTCTTCACCAGTTGATTCACCTGGGCGTGTCTTTGTAATGTATGCATTGTTCATTATTGTTGCGAATGTTATTTTGAGTAACTAATTACTTAACTGTTTTGTGGAATCAGTGGATTAGGATATTTGAGTTTGTCAACAACATGTTTTTATTTACACCACTGATAACACGCCCAATAAAGTCATTTTGTTAATATCAATGTGGCAATTTGATTAATTTTTTCATTCTGTAACATGACCAGCCCATGCTATTTACACAGATTTTGTCAAAAATAGTATAATTTTGTTTAATTTTATGTAAGTGATGGTGACATAACACGCCAAGAGAGGGGAAAAATATTAGCACTGCGTATTAATAATTAAGCACTCCAGGTACTTGCAATAATCTGCACTCCAAGTACGTAGTAATCTGCACTCCAAATGAAAGTCTGGAGTGCAAACTTTGCAGCCGTACAAAAAAATATCAGATTCGGCCACTGTCATTATCATGACGACATGATGACAGGGGAGCAATATTGCAGCACTATAGTGCTGCAATATTGTGCAATATCGTGCAATATTGTTCCCCTTTTGTAGCCTATTTCTGTTGAAGTTGTGTTTGACCTTCACTAAAACTTGTCCTTGGTCTCTTTATGCCACCTCGCACTCTTCATTTTCAATCTCAAAATGGTTTCTCTTAGGGACAATAATATTTATTGATCAAAAACCAGACTTGACCATCAGAAGCTAGACTCGTCAAGGACTACATTACACGCAATGCCTGACTTCATTTCAATGTGACCAATTCTGAATTTCACTCGATTTGTTTCATGCAGTCATTGCAGAAGACATTGTCATGTGGTAATTTGCCCTTGACACAACATTGGCAGTACATTGTGCGATAAGAATGTGATTGGAACAATAACATTATTTTCTTGATCTGAAGTTTATGCTCTAGATATAAGCTATGAGGAATTTGTTGATTTCAACTCTATTCACTGTGTGATAGGGTGTCGGACCAGGGAATTGCAGAATGCAAATCGTATTTTACTTGAACGAGGAAGATGGCATAGTGGTTAAAACCACAGCCTTCCACATCTGATAATGCCGAGTTCGATTCTCGCATGGGAGGCAGGAATTTACTATGTGGCAAGTAAACTTGCTAATCTCTCGAAAACCTCATTCAATTAAAAATAAAGTTTCGGAAGTCTTGATTAAGTATGTTCTAACTTAGTTCATTAAGGGCGTTATTTTTCAAAACGAGTGGCTTGAACACAATTTATTTATATTTACCTGTACCATTAATAAATGAGCAGGGCTACCTGTTAATTTAGAAGACATGTACTGTAGTTAGAATATTCATATCGTTGGAAAATAGTTTATGTCACATAAGATATCAGTTTCCTCTAATCTTATCGTGAGTGGAAAGTGTGCAAAATGATTCAATGCAACGACAGCAGACGAACAGAGCGCAAGAAAAAGTGAAATATTATGGGCAGAGTTGGTTATTTCTCTCTTGGATTGGGCCTTGTCATTTTGATTAGGTCTACTTCAGAGTCCACGGGTCAGATAATACCTCTAAGATGTCCTCAAAATATGGTAAGTGTACAATATTATCATAGGCCTACATGATTGTGATTGCATCGGAAACAATGCTACACGTAGGTTTGACTATTTAACAGCGACGTTTTATAAGGCATTTGAGAACTCTATAGTTAGTTTCAAATGCTATAATAATACACAACCAAAACAGCTCTGAATGTCGCTGACACTTCGAGAGTTTCAAATGGTTTGCAGTCCAAGACTATAAAGGGTTGTGTAAAATACTCGATATTTTAAGAACACAAAATTGATGATTATCTACGGTATACCTTGCTGATGAGAGTGGGCGATTAAATATATTGGCTTTTTTATCTGGACAGGGAGGACAACCAACATCAGAGATCGGAGGGAGTATTTCGCAAAATGAATTTGGAGAGATTCCTCAAGTGGGATGTAATCCTCACAAATCAGAAGGTGATCAATCTCATACAGATGGGTTGTTAAAGCAGATAAACCGTTTAAAAACGTTAATACAAAGTAATTTTTATAGAATGGGCCTACAATGTTATTTTGCCATATAGAGCTATTTTGTAAGGATTATGGTATTTAGTGGACAAGGTAATGTGGAGAACAATAAGCCTCATATATGCTGGTGTTTTTGAAATTTACTAAATACGGATAATGATTTTTTCCATGAAAGCTTAATAACTTTCATGGCAATAATGGAAAAATCATTCATTTCTTTACAAAACAAACTTTCTGGTGTCTAGTTCAATAACATAACTCTCAAGTATATAGGAAATTAAAATTACATAATATGTCTATTTTTCAGTTGTTATTACAAATCCGGAAATAAAGAGGCCTAACACAGAAGACAGTGTGCAGTTAAGTTTTGACCTGGAAAAAGGGAGTGGTGTTGATCCTGGTGACTACATAAATATCTGCCTTTATGCTGTAATCCATGGCGGTTATAGCATAACCCAGTCTTATTCCAAGGTTAGCAACATGTGTCAATCTTTACGCTGCCAAGACACAATTAAAACCCACGTATTTCCTTGTGTAATGTACAACGCTACGATCAGAGTGTACGACGTAAACAATCACCTTTTATGTAGCGAACTCTATACGTTTCCTTCAGTGGAAGCTGCATTGCCAGAAGAAGGTACTATGGTGTGGACCAACATAAATATGCTATTGTAATTGCATTTTTTACATTATTCACAGTTCCTGGACCACCAATAGACGTCACAGTGTTCCATGCATCTGACACTAAATTGTTAGAAATTTTCTGGAATGAACCTATCAACTACATTTGCGCTGCTTCGTACCGGTTTGAATACCAGAAGAATGATAAAAGTTGGCAGATTTTGGGAAAGAGCACTAATAACGGGCACTTTGCTATTCATGATGATTTATCACCATGCCATGAACCCTGCCCTATTTGCAATTACCGAGTGGCCGCAGTTACACCTTCCGGGAAGATTGGCGATTACAGTGACAGCGTCTGCTATGGTGGTAAGTGTGCCTTAAGATAATGAGATTAATGACATTCTCTATCATACGTTTTATTCATAATATCTCTTCTCATATTATGCAGTTCTCTATACATAACTCATTCACTTCTAACTGCCACTACTGTACTTGTACACTGAGAATTCGATAGCTTTGAACTCCACAATTTGGTTACAACCAAATATTTTTAGAAGAATTAAAAATCCGGCATAAAACAATAATTGACACTTAAAATTCCACATCACACATCAGTCCCACGAAAGAGAAAAACATTGTGAAGACGTGCAAATTGCTATAGCAAATGATCTTAAACCCCATGGAAGTTTAGAGAAGAAAGTATAAAAGTCTTTGTCTTATGGGGATGTGTGTGTTGGGGAGGCAGTTTTTTTTCTTAAAAATACTTCATTTTACTGTGGACTGATGGGTAGCCTACAACTTTCTCCATTTACGTTATTTTCTTTCCCTGTCCTGAAGCAATTATATCATCAATCATATACTACAACAATAACAACAACAACATTTCTCAATAATTTCAGGTCCTTCGCCAGCTACTTCACCAGGTCCTTCACCAGATACTTCACCAGGTCGTGCGCCTGGACATGGCTTTGTAACATATGATCCATTATTCATTATTGTTGCGAATCTGATTTTGAGTAACTACGTACTTCACCATTTTGTGGAAACAGTGGTTTAGGATATTTGAGCTTGTCAACAACAACACCTATACGACGACGCCCACAACAACAACAACAACAACAACAACAACAACAACAACAACAACAGCATGTTTTTATTTATGGGTACACCACGGACAGCACGTCCAATAAAGTTATTTTGTTAATAAAATATGGCTGTTTAATTGATATTATCTCACTCTGTAACATAACCAGTCTCTACTATTTTACAGATTTTGTAGAATTTTGTTTGATTGATAGAAAGTGGCCGTGGCATACTGCGCCAAGAACGGTAAAAAATTATCATTATACTAGTATATTAATATTAATTCAGCAGCTTTCTTCCATGCAAAATTCCAGAATTGAAACAGATTTCATTTCTGGGAACTCATAGTACAGACTTGGTGGTTGTTCGTGACAGTCACCAGACATTTTAAGCTAGTGATTTACGTAATAATTCCTATCAGTTTGTGATAATCTTATCGCTTGTGCAGAATATGTGAAAACTTATTCAACACGTCCGTAGGATGCGAACATCAGGGCGCCCGTAAAAGTGGAAGTATGTTCAGGATTTATTTTACGCTTGGATTATTAGTTCTGTTTATTACAGTTATTTCTGAGTCCGATGGTCAGGTACAATATCCACTATGTCCAGTAAAAATGGTAAGTTTACTGTACAAGTTCGAAAAAAACTGCACGAGTACCATATTTTGTTTGCAAGAACTTATCAAAGACGCACATTTTGGGATGCAATGATATCTCTAACATTCAGTAAAAGTAATTTTTTATATAATAATTATACGGTACCTGTTGCTACTGTAAGATAGATATTATTGGCACACTACAGTATTACCTGCATGATTTAAGTTAGAATACTGTCAGAAGCATCCTGTAAGAAACAGTCATGCTTATAACTCTCTCGACAACATCAGTAAATACCATTGCTGATAAGAATGTTGAGAGAACTTTATCAACACTTTCTCCTGGGAAGGTTGGGCCAGATCAGGCACCAGAGTTTCGAAGAAGTTTCACCCACGATCAAGAGCTTGCAGCAAGGACTCAACTTGGATGCCGTGGTCCAGGTGATCAAGTTATCACAAAGTTATTTTTATTTAGGGCACTCCAGACTCAGCAACTTTACACTCGATATTTTTCCAGTTGCTATTGAGAGCATCTCTGTAATTGTGACAAATGCTGGCATGCTGTTAAGTTTTGACCTGGAAGGAAGTGTTGCTGCAAACGACTACATAAACATCTGCATTATCATCGACGATTGGCAAGGAGGCTCCAGAGCCCAGTATTACCTCGCAGCTAGTGTAGTGTGCAACCTGCAATATGCTAAGTGCAACTTCACTCTACCAGTCCCAGTACAGCCTTGCCATATCTATCATACCACTGTGCAAATATACAACCATGACATACACGTAATTACAAATTGTAGCATATTGTATCGATTGCCCTCTACTGAAGCTAACTTGCCTGAAAAAGGTATGATATTGTTTTATTATTGCCAACTATTAATATACCGTACGTATTACATGTAGCATGTTGAATTTATTCGCAGTTCCTGGGCCACCTGGAAAAGTTTCATTTGAATATTCGAAGGACAAGACGTTGTCAGGCATCAGCTGGACTGCACCGAGTGTCAATCCTGGTTGTGCTGCTTCATATTCGGTTGAATACCAAACGAACAATACAGGATGGCTGCCTTTGGCCAACATCAGTGAGCTGCAATTTTATATGTTCGACGATTCATCACCTTGCCGATATTCGTGCGATGTTTGTGACTATCGTGTACGTGCCACTACGCCATCTGGTCAGATGGGTCCATACAGCAAGAGCGCCTGCTCTGGTTCGTATGTTAATCCTTACAAAGCATTTCATTCAATCAATTATAATCAAAATATCAATTAATTTCTTATCCATAATTATTGGATAGTTATGTATAATTTATTTGCCAATTGCTTTCTTCCATTACAGGTTCCTCACCAACCTGTGCGCGTGACCGGGACTTTGCAACAGTTGCATCATGCATGATTATTGCACTTATTATTTTGTGTAACTGTTGTCGTTTTCTGTAAAACATTGTGAATAATAGCCTGTAAGTTCAGCTGGAAAGGGAACCTGGATTACAGAGGCTACAAGCGACTGCCTTCCCGCAGAAAGTGACAATGGCTGGGACGAGATGTCTTGGTCTGGTTGTCATGCCAGTTCCTGTTGGAGTGGAAAAATATTGGAAAACAAGAATAATAATATTGTTTCAAGACAGTTAGTGCTGGTAACATTTACCCCGATTTACCCATTTTGCAATCAAGATAACAAAAGAACTGTGTATATGTTACAAGCTTGATTCGAAGTGGGACGTGGCCAAATAGCACGGTTGATTACTGAACTGATTATGTGAATGTTAACATTTGGGGATCATATGACAACAATATTATTTAATCACCAGGCAATCCTGTAAGCAAGGAGCGCTTCCTTCTGTTCTAATAAATTATAGTCACCGAAGCAATAAAGTTAGTCTTACCGATCTCCTTATCCATATCGGTAACCTTCTCAAAAATCTCACATCTTTGATATTCCGCATCCATCTAGGAATCAAGTCATTGGGCGACATTATTACCATGCACTCCTCTCCAGGGTTGGAATGAAGACTTATTCTCTGAAAATAGTTGAAACATCTCTTACCTGTAATGCTATACAAAATCTAGCCTGATTCACTCACACCCGTAAATGTCTGTTAGGTGTCTGAGTTGAAGGCATCATTGCGACGATAAAATTGCCATACAGAGACGATTCTACTTGGGCCTCTCCTCAGTTATTTCCATGCATTAACCTTCTTCTAAGCCTCTCCCAGAAGCTAAAGTACCTACTGCCGTAGTTGCATGTATTTGATGAAAGATGATCAGGTATTTTCTGTAAGCATACGCCTATGTTGCTCACCAATAGTATAAAATGTAAAGTATAAAATGCTGTGCTTCATTTCATTCCTACCAATTCCAGAAGACTCATTCTCTTCACCCGAGTTCTCAGTTTACTGAAATGCAATATTAATCATATACACGGTATGTTTGTCGTTATAATATTATAAAATAGTGTACTATTTACTGGTGCTATTTCTAAATATTTATTTACTTTCTTCCATGAAGCCGGTAGGTATTGTTTCAATTGAAGAGATAAATATGAGAAACTTACCTTATTTTTGCACCTACTCGTGCACCACCTGTAACACTGCAGTAGTATATTATCAGAATCATCATGGTCTTCGTCACTGCTCTGGTTATTGTTGTGTCCATCTGAAGTGAGACAACGCAGTGAAGTAGAAGTAGTTAGATACTCAAAATTCAGAATAACCAGAGTCACATTTGAGTCAAAATTGAGTAATCAACGAATGGTATTTTGTGACGGTCCAATAGTTTTCTGGCAAAAATCACAGCCTCCAGTAGAAGTTTGTGAAGGAAGAATCAGTCAAGGCGAGTAAGCTTAATTCACCTTCCCATTTTAAACTTGAAACCCTTCAAAAATCATTTATGACTCTGACCGTTCTTTAAACATTGCAGATCTTCATATCTCAGCGTCGTTATAAGGAAAACAATGCATTCTCATTTCATGAAAATAGTAATTTCGTAATTTTCTTACCTGTGTAGCCATCTCTCTTGTGACGTCTCTCCTGGAAAGAAATTCAATTTCTACACATCGTAATGCTGTATCGTTTGATTTCACAGTGGTCTATCATTAGGGAGCATCATAGTCTTACATAGTCTTAAATATTGAACAGGTTTAAACAAAAAATGTGAAATTCGATTTATGAAATTAAACAACCAAAGATACAACTTGACTTCAGTGATTGATCAACTCATTACTAATAATGATGATGTAAAAAGTGCCTATAAAATGGCAAAACTTTTCACTGACGTTGTGAGTTTTAATTTATAACATATATCTTTAAAAAAAAGCATTTGTAGCTAATAATAGAGGCGAAAATATCCATACCACAGTTTTTCTTCCTGTTGTCCCACTTTGATCAGTGGTCGACAACTTTGTCTTGTGCAGGGCCGATTGGGGTGTTTTTCGCGACTGAATACCTGCGGAAGAGTGGGCAGTGTAATTCTTATTTGGTACTGTACAACATTAAAATAGTGTGAAATAAAGATTTCGGTTGTAGTGGCTTACCATTCACTTGCTCCGCGTCGTCATCAGAATCATCCAATTCATGGATCTTCTTGAATTTCCTGGGACGCATTTCATTTCGCATCACAACTATGCGCTTTTCTTTTCCTTTATTCGTGTGAAGGTCCTTCCACTAAAAACAACTAGCAACTTGAGGAACTAAAATATTCTTAAAATATAATAAATTTTCTAGTTTCGCAGTGAAAAGAAGAAATAGCGTAGCGTTTCATCAGATATGGCTAAAGAGTGGCTTGATTGCAATGAATTGAAACAGTTGCATTGTTTCGCAAGAGAAATGTAATAATTATGTCATTAATCGGTGCTAATTTCGATATGCATACACGTAGATCTGTTGCTGGTACATTTTATTATTATAATAATTTTACCGTTTTAATGTAGGACTTTCCGCTGCCCTTGGAAGGCCTTTCTTGCCCTGTTGAAACAAATGGAAATACGGTCATGAATTTGCGAATAATTCGTTTAAGTAGTTTACTTTGGGGGGAAAACTACAGCGTTTGCAGCTTGTCAGTTCGGTGTATCTTAAAAGTAATTAACTTATTAATATTTCTTACCTTCTTCGAAATGATGAAGGACCTTCCCCTTTTCCACAACCTTTTGACGGAATATCGTGAGTGAGCTGCTTGTGTCGGACGAAAGAGGAATCAATGTTTCCGAGCGTGGTGATGACGGACCAGGATGTTCGGATATGGCACTTATATTCAATGATTCATCGTCAATATTGATGTCAGAGTCACTTCCTGTAGTACCAACATAGAATGCGACAAATATTATTGTATAGCAATCAGTGAATACTAATGCTGCGGTCTGCACTCTATTAATCCTGATTGACAGACAATTTATTTAACCACCTTTGGGCCATGTAATAACAGACATCACTAATGTTTAATTGATATAATTGTTGCCAAAAACGACCCGAAAAATTTTCTTTCATAATCTGGCTTGAGCATTTCATAACGGTAGCCTGCCTTTATGAAATGCTCAAGCCATATTATGAAAGACAATTTTTCGCGTCGTTTTTGGAAACAATTATTTGCATATGCTTTAAGATTTAAGATAGTAGGGGGATTATAATTATATTAATAATATCCTGCCATACCTTCGTCCGACATAATCCGCCGATATAACAAGTAGGAGTCTAGCAACGAATTTGGAGTAGGCCTATCTGACTATTCAACGATGTGGGAAATACTCGAACTACATCTGAAAGGGAAATTTAGCCTCCAATAATGTAAATGTCATTTCCCTGGATACCTTCTACAACACGGTTGTCAGATTATCACTAGCCAATTGAAATCTTGTTGTGCTGAGTGTTCCAGCTACATCCATCTTTACACAATATAGGCTAATTTTTAAAAGCCATACATTTATGAGATAATATTACTTTTTATTGCCACCAGTTCATGTACTGTACATTATAATTACAATGTACTATAGTAACATAATAGCTGGCCGTGGTAAAACCTACTCTAAAATAAATTGTTCTGTACATAATCGGTGTACAATAGTTACAAGAGAAATTTACAATGACCACGCACAGTAGAAATATTAAATGAAATTCATGGGCAATAGACTATCACTACCTGATTGAGGTGAATAAAATGCTGCTTATTGTTATTTGGTTGAATTGAGACTGGATCTTACAAAACTCATCACGCAAAAATGAATAAAATTATTGGGTTAAATTGCACATCCTTCTACTGATTGGAGGACTTTGTTCTCCTGGAGATCTGCATCCGGAGTCCATTTTTCGGGCGCAGAATTAAGTCTCCAAGGTGAATAATATCTTCTCGGCGGTCTAGCGCCTTGATGCGGTAGTTGCGCAGAAACGTCGACAGAAGTACTTTTTCTTCCATCAGTGCAAACCTTTGACCTGAAATAATATACTGTCAGTCCATCAAAGGCGCATTACTCAGTCAAACAAATTTTCATAAAATAATCCACTATTTTCTATCCTTAAAAACCATTCACCAATCCAGGTGGTCATCATCTAATGGAGAAATTATTTCCCCCCGCGAAACATCCCGATTATTGTTTACTGCTATCTTGCCCTCAACATCAGCCATACCTATGCAATTTCTTGGTCCAGCACTAAACGGGATGTAAGCGTACGGATGTCGACGTTGAACTCTGTCCGGAAGGAAGTTGTCCGGTTGGAAATGATCCGGTTTAGGAAACACGTTTGGGTCCCGGTGAAGGAGGTACGGCAGGACAATCAATGTGGCCCCAGAAGGAATCACGGTATCTCCTAATATTAACGAGTGGGTCTTCATGATATAAAAAAGAAAGAGTGTACGAAATAAATATTATAGTTCCCTTGAACTTGCCAATTTTTGTGTCCTGTTTGATGGACCTGCCAATTGCAGGGACGCTGGGATACAGTCTGAGGGTTTCTTTAAGGCACATTTCCAGGTACTTCATTTTGGTCAGATCAGCAGATGTGGCAGGGCGGTCAGACTCACCAAATATCTCCTCCAGTTCTTCGTACGCTTTGTCCTGTGCAATGTTAGGATTGCGTTATGGGATAATAATGGCTTGCATGACCATATTTTATATTCTTCTTCTTGAAGAGTTGAAGCAGTGGGAAGAGGTTTATAGGGACTCACCTGATACTCTTGATGACATCCCAGCAGAAGCAAGCACCAGCAAAGGGCCATAGCGGTTGTGTCATGACCCTGTCCCACAATCATCATGTTAGTGATAAAATATGAATATCATGCCATAAACTGACTATAGTATGTGAAATGTACAAGTGAACCATATGGATGGAGATAGGAGAACTAATTACGACTTATTTTGCAGCAGCAAGCAATGCTGACTGTTGTATAGTACCAGAGTGGCGTAGGTCGAAACCTTTCTGAAATCTAGTACATAAATGCATCTAGAAAAATATTCAGGATGTAACACAGCGTACCTCAAACATGAAAGTATCCACTTCCTCGCATATATCCTTCTCTGTAAATTGGCTGTCATTCTGGGCAGTTTCTATTAGCAGATCCAAGAATGCCAGGCGACGCTTCTTACGACCTGAAACATGTCTTACATTAGTACCAATTATAACCTGGAGTAATTTGTAGATTGATGAAATTAACCGGATATGTAGATGTCATCATCAAGGTTTTTGTCCTCTACGCCAATGGTTTCTTTGGCTTTGTACTCTCTCATCCTATCTTGTACCACCTGAACGAAGATAAATAACAATAATTAGAATGCTCGAACTACTGATATTGGAGAAAATGCTGACGGATACGTCATTTCGACTGAATCCACATGATGAAGTGTAAATGAATCATTGAATCAGTATCTGAATTAGTGAATCACTTTTGGACCAGGCATTCAACAAATGCGGCACAAATTTTTCAAATATGGTATGTTTTACCCCTCAGAATAATAATTATAGTATACTTGTTTCATACTCTGCTGCTAAATCCGTGTAGTGTCTTCAGGCAAGACCGATGTTCCCTGCCCGATGAGGTCAGAGCATAAATCCAGTCTGGATGAATCCATGGACGAGCTTGACGATGCTGAATCAATTCGCTGATTCTGTCGCGAAACACAATCAGCCTGCTTGTTTACAACTGAAGTAATGAGGAATATTACCTGGAAATTGCTTTGACGTAATCTGAATCGCTGTGGGCTTGAGCATTTACGGTTGTTCCCATGGCAGTTTCTGAAAGATTAATGAGTTTGATATGTGGGAAATTAAAATTATAAAATGGAAAGTTGTACCACAGATTATATCTAGAGTGCACAGGGTGGCATAAGGAACAATGTCGAATTCTGGCTTTCCAATTTCTTTAGCAAGATTCTGAACCATCACTCGGCTTTGTTCGTTGAAGACATCCATGAAATCTTCTAGAATTTGGAAATGAAACGCAGGAGTTAACATCTTTCTTCTCTGAAACCACTTCGATCCTGTAATTAGTTAATGCCGCGTGTTACAAACATATTAGTCAAAAGTGCTCTTCATACTACCATTGGACCAAATAAACTTACCTGTGCTGGTCAGCAACCCTTGACCAAGCCAAGGATGTAAGAATCTATAGTCCACACTCTTCTCAATAAATTCCTTACTGCTCATTACAGTCTGGAAAATTACCAAAGATTTTACAGCTTTTAAAATGTACACTATAACCTTCAATTTGTTAGAATCTTCAAATTAGATTTATACGTATGGTACGTGTGTACATAATAAACAAAATGCACCTGCCATTATGACACTCTGTTGATTTTTGGGAACAGAACTTCTAAACGTTATTGTTAAACGACTTATTTTTAAAACATGGAAATATTTTTCTGATTAATCAAAAAATAGTGTACTCACTTCTACTAATTCTGGGGTAAGTAGGCCTACAAAGAGTCGGTGTCCAATTTGGAGTCCTCCAATTTTATAGCGATGAATGCCACACATTATGAGGCAGAAAACTCTGTAGAACACTTCTGTTCAAATCAATGACAATAAATTGCGCACATTACTACTTCAGAACAATATCTACACTTGAGGAGGGACAAAAATACTGTACCGTCAGTGTCAACGTTGATTACGGAAGGAATGGATGACAACAGCGGAAGTCCGATTGGTCTGGGGATTTTCATCGACATCTTGTATTTGGTCGTGTGAGAATACAGGTAGAAAAATATCCATACTAGTGCGAATATTAAAGTGCATAAAACCGCACCAAAACACAAGTAATTACTGCAAATGAGCACAGTCATTTTTCAGCAGTGTCGACTTCTCAAACCTCGGTGTCTGAATGCAAGTAGGCCTATCTGAAGGTTACAATCAGAAGAGGTCATGCGTGTCGATTACACTTGACCCTGCCGGTCGGAAGGTCATCGGTAGGCTGTGTTTTTGCTTACAAAACGTAAATAGTACAGTGCATCCGTGTCCTTGAATCTGATAACATAACTGGAGTGTAACTATTCTCCTCATTAAGCTGTAAGAGTATTGTAGGCCAAAAAATAATATGATATTTTAAATTAGCAATTCCATGTTGTCAAAGCCAGGTTCGTTTAAATAGACGACACTGCTTTATATACTTAGGTAAGACAATATTTATTAATAGGACTAAATTGCACATCCTTCTACTAATTGGAGGACTTTGTTCTCCTGGAGATCTGCATCCGGAGTCCATTTTTCGGGCGCAGAATTAGGTCTCCTAGTTGAATAATATCTTCTCGGCGGTCTAGCGCCTTGATGCGGTAGTTGCGCAGAAACGTCGACAGAAGTACCTTTTCTTCCATCAGTGCAAACCTTTGACCTGAAATAATATACTTTCAGTCCACCAAAGGCATTGCTCAGTCAAACAAATTTTTATAAATCCACTATTTTCTATCCTTATAAATCATTCACCAATCAAGGTGGTCATCATCTAATGGAGGAATTATTATTTTCCCCCGCGAAACATCCCGATTCTTGCCCTCAACATCAGCCATAGTACTTACCTATGCAATTTCTTGGTCCAGCACTAAACGGGATGTACGCGTACGGATGTCGACGTTGGACTCTGTCCGGAAGGAAGTTGTCCGGTTGGAAATGTTCCGGATTAGGAAATACGTTTGCATCTCGGTGAAGGAGGTACGGCAGGATAGCCAATGTGGTCCCAGAAGGAATCACGGTGTCTCCTAATGATCAAAGACGCTTCAGAATATTCCAAAAAACCAAATTAATATTATTTGGTCTGTAGTACACTTGACTTACCAATTTTCGTGTCCTGTTTGATGGACCTGCCAATTGCAGGGACGCTGGGATACAGTCTGAGGGCCTCTTTCAGGCACATTTCAAGATACTTCATTTTGGTCAGATCAGCAGATGTGGCAGGGCGGTCAGACTCACCAAATATCTCCTCCAGTTCTTCGTACGCTTTGTCCTGTGCAATGTTAGGATTGTGTTACAGATGGCTTACATGAACACATGTTATATCCTTTAGTTGAAGGGTTGAAGCACTGAAGGGAGGTTAATAGGGACTCACCTGATACTCTTGGTGACATCCCAGCAGAAGCAAGCACCAGCAAAGGGCCATAGCGGTTGTGTCATGACCCTGTCCCACAATCATCATGTTAGTGATAAAATATGAATATCATGCCATAAACTGACTATAGTATGTGCAATTTCCAAATGCACTCTGTTACCTACCTCAAACATGAAAGTATCTACTTCCTCGCATATATCCTTCTCTGTAAATTGGCTGTCATTCTGGGCAGCTTCTATTAGCAGATCCAAGAATGCCAGGCGACGCTTCTTACGACCTGAAACAGGTTTTACATTAGTACCAATTATTAATAATTAGTTATGAACTTTACCAGATATGTAGATGTCATCTTCATTGTTTTTGTCGTCTGCCCCAACGGTCTCTTTGGTTTTGTATTCTCTAATTCGATCTTGCACAACCTGAACGGATATAAATAACAATAATAATAGAGTGCTCAAACTACTCAAATAAATGAAAATAAGCTGACGAATATGCTATTTCGACTGAATACATAATTATATGAAATCTAAACACAAATCATTGAATCAGTCTGAAATAGTGAATCACTTTTGAATCAGGTGGTTTTTCAATAATTGTTCACAATTTTTCAAATGGCGTAAATTGCCCCTCAGAATAGTACACTTATGTCATACTCTGCCGCTCAATCCGTGTAGTGTCTTCAGGCACTTCCGATGTTCCCTGCCCGATGAAGTCAGAGCATAAATCCAGTCTGGATGAATCCATGGACGAGCTTGACGATGCTGAATCAATTCGCTGATTCTGTCGCGAAACGCAATCAGCAGTCGTTTACAACTGAAGTAATGAGGAATATTACCTGGAAATTGCTTTGACGTAATCGGAATCGCTGTGGGCTTGAGCATTTATGGTTGTTCCCATGGCAGTTTCTGAAAGATTAATGAGTTTGATATGTGGGAAATTAAAATTATAAAATGGAAAGTTGTACCACAGATTATATCTAGAGTGCACAGGGTGGCATAAGGAACAATGTCGAATTCTGGCTTTCCAATTTCTTTAGCAAGATTCTGAACCATCACTCGGCTTTGTTCGTTGAAGACATCCATGAAATCTTCTAGAATTTGGAAATGAAACGCAGGAGTTAACATCTTTCTTCTCTGAAACCATTTCGATCCTGTAATAATTAATGCCGGGTGTTACAAACATATTAGTCAACAGTGATCTTCATACTATCATAGGACCAAACTTACCAGTGCTTGTTAGCAACCCTTGACCAAGCCAAGGATGTAAGAATCTATAGTCCACACTCTTTTCAATAAATTCTTTACTGCTCATTATAGTCTGAAAAAATTGCCCAATGATTAGGTTTACATGGAAGGTTTTTACATCATTTAAAATGTAACCTATAGCCTAGAATTTTGAAAAATCTGCAAAGTAAGAATGCCTCAATTAACACGGTGCATGTGCATGTGTACAAAAGAATCAAAATGTAAGTATGCAGGTATGCGGCTATACTGATTTTTGGGGATTAGAACTTCTAAGATTAAACGCCACTTATTTTTGAAACGCAGTAATATTTTGATGATATATATTTCAAAATAGTGTACTTACTTCCACCAGTTCCGGACTATTTATGCCTACAAAGAGTCGGTGTCCAATTTGGAGTCCTCCAATTTTGTGACGATGAATGCCACACATTACGAGGCAAAAACCTCTCAAGAATGCTTCTGCTCAAACCAATGACAATAATTGCATGACTGTGTTACTATACTGCAGAACAATATCTATACTTAAAGAGAGAGAAAAATACTGTACCATCAGTATCAACGTTGATTATGTAAGGAATGGCTGACAATAGCGGAAGTCCGATTGGTCTAGGAATTTTCCTCGACATCCAGTATTTGGCCGTGTGAAAATACAAGTAGAAAAATATCCATACTAGTGCAAAAATGAACGTGGATAAAACCGCACCAAAACACAAGTAATTACTGCAAATGCTCGCGGCAATCATTTTGTAGCAGTGTCGACTTCTCAGAACTTGGTGTCTGAATGGAAGTATATCAATGTTACAATCAGAATAGGTCATGAGTGGCTATTGCGCTAGTGATGACTCTGCCTGTCGGAAGGTCATCGCTCCGTTATCGCACTGTTACTAGGCTGTCTTTTTGCTCACAAAATATGTGCAGTACATCCGGCACCTTGAATTTGATAACAGAACAGTGAGTGTTCATTTGCCAGTTATAAGAGTATTTTAGCCAAAATTTAATCTTTTAAATCAGCAATATGATAGTGTATCCTCATCACCATTGTGACTGCTGTATTAGTAACCAGTTACAAAAATAATGGTGGTGTCATTATTTGCTGATAACTCGCCAAACTATTTCATCAGTAGGGGTTTGCCTCCATGGCGCCTCAATTACTCATAGTCAGTAACGTCTCCCTTGTCAGATAGGTACTGATATCACCAAAAAAAAACTTATAAACCTGGATCCACATCAGTCAACAGATAGGCCCAACCAACAGTGGCATTCCATAAACCGATTAGTTCATCTCCAGGTGGGGCACCTTTCCTTATACGAATCACAACAGGGCAGATGGTTACACGGACGTTGATCTAGCCTTATCGGAATCGACTGACACGACCGTTAATTTTTCCGGGTCATTCTGTCTCATTCCGTGCAACGAAGATGTCCTCATCAGGAAGGCTCGGGAACGGTCAGTCCTGCAACGGAGTTATCCGGAAGAAGCTGGTGATTGTTGGAGACGGAGCTTGTGGCAAGACCTGTCTGCTCATAGTGTTCAGCAAGGACGAATTTCTGGATAAGTACATTCCCACAGTGTTCGAGACCTACGTGGCAGCCATCGAAGTGGACCGGAAACATGTGGATCTAGCCCTTTGGGACACTGCTGGACAAGAAGACTACGACAGACTCAGGCCACTCTCGTACCCGGACACGAACGTCATCTTGATCTGCTTCTCCATAGACTCACCCGACTCTCTGGAGAATGTCATGGAGAAGTGGCGTCCGGAGGTGAAGCACTTTTGTCCCAGCGTGCCTATTGTACTGGTGGGCAGCAAGAAGGACCTGAGGAACGACCCGGAGAAGATCAGGGAGCTGGCCATGATGAAGCAGAAGCCGGTCAGGTACGAGGAAGGAAGGGCCATGGCGGAGAGGATCGGCGCTTTTGCCTATGTGGAGTGCTCCTCCAAGACAAAGGAAGGGGTGAGAGAGGTGTTCGAAACGGCCGTCAGAGCGACGCTGCAGGTCAAGAAGAGAAGGAACAATATGTGTGTCCTTTTGTAAACTCAATGGTGGTAGAGAGTACGCTCTCACAGGTACTGTACCTGCATATGATGCATACTACCTGGTTTAGTTTGCTCTATATAAAATTTGACAGCTTTAAATGTGACTGGGTATGGTACATGTAATTTATACCAAAGTAAACATTTATGGAAAATGTGAGTAAAATATTTTAAAAACACCACGCCAATATTGGGATGTGCACACAACTGTTGAAAAGAGCTCATTTGTACTAACTTGAGTTCTTTTTGTATTTTTCAATCAGTTGGCCTAATACATTATGTAAATAAAGTTAGCATCTTGAAATTGCCATAAGTGTCGTTATCATTTTCCCAATCTTCTGTCAAATCATATCAAACATCTCTCCTTTTATTTTTTTATTGGTGCTGAATCCAATAAACCCTGAGGATAGACATGAGATAAAAGAATGATTTCAATGCTGTAAACGAAAATACCAGGAGAGCATAATATATTATACGCACGTAGAGCCATTAGAATTATATACTGATTGTCTCTTATTGTATGGCATGACAACATTCAGTTGCAGAATATTTAGAAAGAAATATATAATATTAAATCAAAAAATAATGGGCGAGCACTTCATGCATAATTATTACCTAACCTTGTGCAGGAGTGCTTCATCAGTGTGTGCGACTAAAGTACTGTTGGGGGCCTCTATTTTTATCAGAAAATGGCGTCGAGATTGTGGTGATAATTAACGAGTACAATTCCTGAAGTGAGACACACCTAGAGGGCCCCCTCTTCCACACCATCATTCCTCGTGTAATTCCATTCGCAGATTAAGTTGGCAGCACTGTCGCTCTTGCTGCAGGCATGTGCAGTGTATGCTTGGAGACAATATCACGTGTCATCAGTAATCCTTTCTACACAGAGCCCACTACGTCCTTTGTTTGGTATCGGACTAACAACATTGGCGACACAATCCTCATTGACTATCAGCAGTGGAAGGATTTACCTTTTGTAAGTATTGACTTTTGAAGGTGTGAATCATAGAAGGTGTGCTACTGTACTACATCAATATGTAGCTGCATATATAGGAAGTAGTACAGTAGCCTATTAGGCAGTGACCAACCTGCACTGATTGTTTGCAATCAGTATAAAGTAATTTGCCTAAAATTGTTTCTAAGTGTTTTGTCCAATATTTTGACTGTAGTGTTTCAGATATGATCCAAAAGAAGCTGGTCATCGTGGGGGACGGCGCTTGCGGAAAGACTTGTCTGCTGTTGGTGTTGAAAAATGGGGAATTCGACGAAAATTACGTGCCAACAGTCTTCGAAACCGACAGCGTCAGGATTGCTGTCGATGACAAGCTAGTGGACATGATCCTCTGGGACACAGCAGGACAGGAGGACTACGATCGACTGAGACCCCTGTCGTACCCAAACAGCGATGTAGTCGTCATGTGCTTCTCCATAGCATATCCACCTTCGCTGGCAAACATCACCCACCTCTGGGTTCCAGAGATCAAACATTTCTGTCCAAACGCTCCAATTGTTCTTGTAGGAAACAAGAAAGACCTGAGGAATGACCCCGAAACATTGAACCAGCTTTCTAAGTTGAATCAGCAACCGGTGACATATGAGGAAGGCATGAGAGTGGCCAGGGCCATCAAGGCTCACGCGTATGTGGAAAGCTCGGCAAAGACAAAGGAAGGTGTGGACACAGTGTTTGATGTCTCCACCAGGGCTGCCCTGTCTATGAAGAGGAGATCGACTCGTAAGAACAAGTGCGTCCTCTTGTAGTGTGTTGCTCTTTAAGAGGATGAAAATAATGTTAAACTAAATCTTGTCAATGTGCTTGTAATAAAATTGCTTAATGCATGTACGGTACTTGTTTTTATACCTGATATCTGCTACAGAAATTGTTATTTCCGTTCTCCTGCAATTGGAATCATTCGCCTCCAGCTCCATCTTGGGTGGGATTTCAGGTAGACTGACCACCCGGGGGCCTGTACCTGAAATACTACTACTACTACTACTACTACTACTACTACTACTACTACTACTACTACTACTACTACTCCACTTAGGGAATAATTTTGGCCTTCTTTTCACATTATCTTGCTGATAATTGAGTTATTTATAAAGTTTGTAGCAATTTTTCTTGGAAGTATGTTCTTATCGGGTTACGTTTTATCGCTGCGCCTGCAAAAAGGTCAGACTCCAAATTTAGATTCAATGGATTAATTTAAAAAATCATTATAAATTAAGGACTAGTAGGGGGCATTGAGATTTTGCATGTCGACAATGAGAGAAGAGAGGAACAGAATTTGTCAAAAGCCGTTTCTCCGTGCAGTAAAGTAAAGGCTGTCCAGTAGATATTTAGCTGGTTGTGGGAAATGGAAGTTTTGTCAAGAGATGGCGTGTATGCGGGGAATGGATGACGGCTTGCAAGTTTGTAGTCAGTCGTGCGACATCCTCGTGCAAGGCTAGTCTAATAAATGGCTTTGCTGGCTGCAGGACCTCAACCTGAGGTAACCTCACGTGGCCACAGGTTTGACCTGTAGGAAGGTCACAAAGTCCACTCCTGCATAGATGATACGTAGATCTATCATGAATTAAGTCACAGCAAGATTGAAAACAAGTTACTAACGGATAGCATTTGCTCCATTACTGTCCTATTCATTAGTGATTAGTGCATCAGTCAGCTCAGAGTTAACTTTCCTTGCAGGATACATTTTTCTTGCCAAACAACTCAAGTTATCAGAGTGACACCTAGGTCACCAGGTGATAAGATAATGACGAGAAGAATTTGCTTCGTTCATTTCATCCAGCTGCATGATAGTACATCACTGCTGGTGAGTGTTATGTATAGCATAGCAAGGATTATTTCATGACTTAAACGGCAGTGTAAGTGAAGTAGTTTTATTTGCTGCGATTTGACAGGAACCGATATGGGACGTGACGGTTAAATTTTAGTGCCAATATTTAAGTGCCGTACATAATTTTTAAGTATCGTATTTCTCTTGTCCAGAATTATTTTCCACAGAGGTTGTTTTCTTTTTCACTCAATTAACTGCCTATAGATTAAGGGTGACAAATTAATTTGACGTGAATGATTTAATTACTGTAATACGTGACTTGGCTGAATGTTTCCATTGACGTGGAAGGCAGTTTTTTCAACATAGTTTATGCACTACCTATATGGACCTCTAATCATGGAATTTATTAAAGCTTTAGCATTATAAGTTGTCAATTAGTTATGTGTACACTATTGTAATTATATCATTAGAATGTAGTCTTGTAATGTTTAATGTTTTTGGTCGGTAAAAAATGTACTTTCTCTGCAACTGCAAACATACTCGTAATACTGATGTCAGTGTTTGTACAACATAATGTTCAGATTCCAGGAAAATGGTTGCGTGATAAATATGCAGAAACTAGCTGCCTGTAGTGAAAATGGCCCACATACTCAAAGCAGCGGAAAATGGACATTCAGATATTTTGGAAACGATCCTTAAATGCGGCGGAAATGTGGAAGCCAGGAACCACATGGGTGCCACACCATTAATGTTGGCAGCCAAAGGTGGCCATTTGATGGCCGTTTCGATGCTTCTGAAACACAAAGCCGACATCAACGTTAAAGACCAAGACGGTCGCACCGCATTGTCCTTCGCATCCGAAGGTGGGTATGTCCAAATATGCGATGACCTCCTGGGTCTCGGCGCCGAAGTGAACCTAGTTGACAACGAGGCCAACAGTCCTCTTCACTATGCGGCGGCCAAAGGACGCCTGCAGATTGTCAAGCTGCTCTTTGTTCGAGGTGCAGATGCCGACAGGCCCAACGAAAATTCAAAGACACCCACGATTTTGGCCACTGAAAATAACCATGTTGAAACTGTCAATTATTTAATGCCCATCATCACGAAGCCAGAGGCAGAAGTAACTAGCCCTTTACCAGCACCTGCATTGTTCCCGCCCAGAGAAAATGAAGTGTTAAACATACTACCTGATGATAAAGTAAGTGTCACGATTTTCATTCAGGAGTGTTTAACTTTGTATGCCACTCGTAATATTGGTGTGTTAAAAGTGTGGTGACGTCTTACCTGGACCGTATGTCAGAAGCGAACACGCTAACCCGGAACTACGTGATGTTTCACTGCAACGTCCAACCAAAAGACACGAAAAAGTCAATCAGGAAGATCTCTCGGAACCAGCAGGTATGACCGCATTTTCAGTTTTCTATTCTCCAAACGCTTTACTCTGGTGTCTAATATCAGCACATAATGTTCAGTCCAAAAGCCGGACCAGGCCACTGCAGATGGAGACAAACATCGAAGAAAATCAAAGGTCCCCAAAAAACCAAGGTCTCCTTCAAGTCCAAGCAAGAAGGAAATGTTTGCTGCAGGAATGATGGGACTAATTAACGCTTTTGCTTCGTTGGAGCCAGTTGATCCAAATAAGCCTCTTCAGTGTGATGGCAGAAAGGACGGAGAAGACCAAGTTTCTCCTCATATATCCAAAATTGTAAGATTTCACACGGATAATTTTTACGAATTACCTGTCAGTTTTATAACATCTTGAGATTTTGGGCTGTATTCATGAATTTTACGTCTTTCTACAAGGTCACTATACCAGACGCTGAGCTGACCCGTCAGCTTCATGATGCCATCGAGAGCAACGATGAACAGAAAGTGATTAGTTTATTGCACCAAGGAGCTCAGATAAATGCAAATGACGAATCGGGCAACAGTCCACTGTTTAATGCTGTTTACTATAAGAATCCGGAAATAGTCAACATTCTTCTGAAAAGTGGGGGTGATGTCAACTTTAGAGGACATGATGGTAACACTCCTGTTCACATTGCCGCCCACCAGAAAACCCAGGAAATTCTGGACGCTCTTTTAGCTGTTGATGGGGTTCAACTGGACGTATTCAACAAGTTTGGAGAATCGCCGAGGGATCTATTGAAAAAGGCGGGGTATGGTGATCTGTAGCAGAAAAAGAGGTTGTAAGTTGAGACATATATTGAAAAACATTGTGGAGGCCATGTTGGGTATATTCATCCAATAATACCTACTGTATGATTTATAAGAAAAATTTCAAAATATTTTGGGGAGTAGTTAAAAAATATTTCAAGTCTTATTACCTGCCAAGAACTACAGAAATGTAAGAATAGTGAATGCAGATCATACTAAAATAAAAACGTACGACATAATAGCTGATATGAACTCAGTGTCTTATTTAACAGGATGAAGGACAAACGAAGAGAATCCATGAAGAAAATAATTGAAAGAGGTAAGAGAAATCATAGAATGAGGAAAAAATGGGACTGTATTTCTCAGCTTGTGTGTTATCTCTCGATTACAGTTTGCATCAATACATCATTTTTATTTCTAGGATGGAGGCAATATTGGGGAGTGACAGCCAATGACTCTGAGAAAGGTTTAAAAAATGACACGGTAAAGAATACCGAGAATGGCTTTTCTGTTCCCGCTGAAGAAATAGGAAATGTTCAAAAGGTAGAAATAATAACTCAAAGTACATCGTGGTGTATTATTTAAAACGTTCACATTTCATTCTCTTGTATTAAAAAAACTAATGTCAATGAAATTTTTCTTAGGAAGTTCCGGGCATATCCGAAGAACCAGCCAAAGATATTATTCAAAAAACTGAGAATGATGTAAATATACAAACTTCACGTGAAGCTTCAAAAAAAGAAGAGGCAAGAATTTATATCAGATTTAATGATACTTTTTTACAATCTGTTTTGTAGTTTAAGCCATTTTTACTGTAGTTTAGTAATATTCATTTAATTTCACAATAATCCAGTTTAGATGCATTTCGGCTCTTATATTGTGCTGTTTCACCCACAGGGTACGATGGAAACGAGCAAGAAACAAAGACCCGTTATTTTTTCAAGAAGCTTTTTTCGCAAAAAGGTAGCCGCATATTTAGGAGTCCTGGTTCTCACCACCGCAATACTCATTGGGCTCTTATATCCACCATGGAGTTTTAAAACTGTGAGTACACAACATGTAGACTAATGTCAATGGCATTATTTAATAACGCCCGGATTATACAGTTTTTCCTCGTTTCATTTAATATTTTTTCTGCTATTTTTTCTGATATTCGTCCTGCAGGATGACACTGAAAATCGCCAGGAAATGAGCACTGATAATATGGATGATCGTCTCCATGAAGCTGCATTGAGCGACAACATCACGTTGATCATCTCACTACTGGAGCAAGGAGTTGGGATAGATTCGAAGGACGAGAACTGCAACACCCCGTTACACTACGCTGTCGACGAACAGAACATGGCCATAGTCAACCTGCTTCTAAGCAAAGGAGCCGATGTGAATGCTCAAGGACTTGATGATAACACTCCCTTGCATATCGCTGCATTTGAAGGAAGTGAACAAATACTAGCAGCTCTTCTGGCAAAAGGCGCCAGTTTGGAAATGCGAAATAAGTATGGAAAATCGCCAGTGGATTTAGCACAGGAGGCCGGGCACCCAGAATTACTACCTGCAATGGCCGGTTAATTTGTAATTAAAATGCATGACACATGTCGCCAAAAACAAATTGTCAATTATTTGGGGTGAACAACTAAGGAATTTCTTACCTTGTACAGGGTTATCCAGGCGTTCAAATAATTGGACTCATCCAACAACATTTAATATTCATATACAAGTACAGTACCTTGTTATTTAGTAATAACTGTATGGACCTATCCTATGGCATGAACAGGGCATGAACTAATTTTTACCTGTATTTCACGAATAATAATGGCCTTGATAATTAAATCTAATATTTGGAGATATCAGAACTTGACTCACACCATTAAAAGAGTTCCATAAATATTACCGGGTACACACCACAACGAATAAAAACACTTGAACGCGTCTGATAATCTTATCAAGCAAGACCGACGATCCATGCCGTGGATTTACAGAGAAAGCGATAACGACTAAAAGGTCTGGGGCCAGTGGTATTTGCCAGTTTGCTGTGACGTAGACCATTTCCATTATAGAAGGGTAAGTGTCAACATTATTAGACCTCCGTATATACACATATGACTATTAATTAGAGAACCTAATGAAATTTGGAATTTTGCCTTTGAAATAATGCTGTTATCGCAGCCAAGATGATTGTCACAAACGTCTATCTTAGGCTGGTAGACTAGGCCTATTTTAATTTGAGGGCAGATATAGAATGCCTCTTCCCGAGTTGAGACTCCCAAACACATTCATAGAGTGTTCCATGAACCTGTAAGTGTATCTTATTATTTTTGTAAAATACCATGTCCTTATCTTCATACGTGTAAGCCAATCTAGGCGATGGCTGGTAGCGAAGGGGTTAATGATCAAGGAGTGGTGGTCAATAGTGCTCTCTCAGTTACCAGCATTTATTTTCTAGCCTTCCATAGTGCAAAAACATGAACAAGCAGGACCTAGGAGAATCCCTGCACATAGCTTCTGAAAAAGGCGACTTCCATATGTTGAGGGAGATTGTGAGCAAAGGAGCAGACGTGAACTACCGAAACTCACGAGCCGTCACTCCCTTGATGGTGGCATCCGGAAAAGGGTACTACGAAGCATGCAGGACATTACTGGACCTGGGAGCAGATGCCAACGCCCAAGACGGTGAAGGTCGAACACCCTTATCTGAGGCCGCCAAGGGAGGGTGGCGGACCGTTTGCGAACTGCTGATCAAAGAAAACGCGCGAGTGGACGAGAGCGACAAAGACTCCAACATGGCCATTCATCACGCTGCCAGCAACGGACACCTGCAAACTGTGCGTTTGCTCGCAGAGCATGGGCTAGTCGCAATCAAGAACAAGTTTGGAGCTACTCCTTTTAAGCTGGCCATTCAAAACGAGCACAGTCAGACAGCGAGCTTTCTCCTGGAGTTTGTGCCTATAGCAGCGTAAGTATCGCTTATAGACATATGTGAATGCTAGATTCACACTTGACATCCTGTCTTTCTTTATGAAGATCGCCAACACCAGCCGAACCTGAGAATCACCATTATGACCAGACTTTCAAGCACGTGAGGATACTGGGACAAGGGGGATTTGGCATTGTCTTTGAGGCAGAACACAAGGACACCAAAACCAGATACGCCATCAAGAGGATACGAAGAGACCCAACCTCCAAATCAGACATCAGCATGGAAGTTAAGGCTCTGACCAGGCTGCGACACCCAAACATCATTGTGCATTATGACTCGTGGGAAGAAAATCCGTCACCAGAGTGGCAGGACAACTGGGACCTCACGCACCTTTCTTCTGGAAATAATCATACACCGGTCCTATCTCAAGCATGCCTTACAAGCACTAGAACATACTTGTACATACAGATGGAATTGTGCAGGGAAAACACGCTGGAAACGTATTTTGAAGAACACGTGCGTTCAGTGAATCAGGAAGAATTTATTTCAATTTTCCGGCAGATATTGTCTGGGGTGAAATATATCCATAACCAAGGATACATTCACAGGGATCTCAAACCGGCCAACATATATTTCTCTCCAGATGGTTGCATCAAACTGGGAGACTTTGGATTGGCAAAGCAGATTGCAGGGTTTTCAACTTCAGTTTCTGCTCTTAGTTACACAAAAGGGGCAGGGACCTATTTGTATATGAGTCCAGAGCAGATGTTCTCAAAATGTTACGATTTCAAGACCGACGTGTTCACATTGGGAGTATTGTTTTGCCAGGGGTTGGTGTCCTGTTCAAGTACTGAAGAGTCTCAATTGTTGCTTGATATTTTAAGAGCGGAGAAGATTCCAGCAGAATTCAGGAACCAGAATCCACCAGCTAGGCAACAGTTATTGTCACTTATGGTGAGGCGAGATCATACTCAACGCCCTACAGCAGAAGAAATCGAGAAAGAACTTGACTCCATTGTGCAGGCCGCTGAGAGGTAGAGTACTGTTCAGCAAACAACTACCTAGCATTTTTCTCATTTGCATGTGAAGAAAAGTGACTATAAGATATATAAAATGGTGGACCTTCACTGCCTGAAGGGGTTTTCTCAGCCGTAAACTTTATTTCTTTCATTCAATAACATGAGTCAATAATTTTTCATTCTTTTTAGCAAAGCCTCATCACCAGTAAACAATTCGGGCGACATTGAGAAGGTGAGTTACAACTTCTAAATTAAAATTTAATAATTTCATTTGCGCTTCTTATCTAGCTTAGTGACGTGCGTCTTGAGGATCCCAAGAGTGATGCAGTCGATCAGCAAAACACCACTGATCAAGTGGGCGTCGCTCCGGATATTTTACATGTACAGTCAGTTCCAGTGCAAGATCTTCAAGTTTCCGATAATGTCAAGGATAAAGATTCGGAAAATACTGTCGAGACCAAAATCGAAGGTTCTGTCGCAGAACCGACTTCAGCCCAGGTCGAATCTGTTGGGCACGAAGAAGCAGGCAACCAGCAAATTCCAAAAGATGATGTCACTATCCAAGACTCCGTGGCAGCACCTGTTGTCGCACAAGCCGAACATGTTGTGAAGAAAAAACTACCGGAAATAGTCGGCAATGAGTTAAAGAGATTGGAGAGGGATGCGAAGAAAGTTTGGAAGAAATGGCGATAATTAAATAATATTATTAGAGTGGTCGGTAAGTCATGAACGTTAATGTGAAAGTGAAGTAAGAATATACGGCACATTCCCATATTCAGGAATGATTACACTGTCAGAGTGTATACAGAGTGTTTCTCTGTTTACTTTGATCTATACAGATCCTCCTCCACTGTGAATATATTTATTTTCAGAATTTTGCCTCCGAGGTACAGTACATTATGGCTGAAGGTTACTTACAGTCTACACAGTGATGTTTTCGTGGAAGTCAAACACTGTCTTGTAATATCCAATCACCAGAGTTCACCCCGAAATATATAAATGCAGTGCTTGCATTTATGTCACGGTTGCCTATAAATATCGAGCCCTATAATTACGGTACTTGTAAGCATTTTCCAGAGGAAGGCTCTGGGCCCTTCCTCAGGGCTTCAAGGTGTGACTTCATCAGTAATTACACAAAGTACATGTATGCCAAACCCTCACTCACAAACACCATTGTGAAACAGAAAGAAGCATTCTACTAATATCTAAATTACTAAATATCAAGTGCAAACCAATGCAGCCCAAAGAAAATTTATGTATGGGTGAGTCTTTGACGGCAACAAATGGCACGATGTACCAATGTTTAAACTAAGCATGTATGTGGCTGAGAACCAGTGTCGGTGGTCACATACAGGGTTAGGCATGTGACCACCAGCATGGCTAGAATCCCTTCCAGGTGTCAAAATCCAAGTTTCCAAGTCTTGGGTCTCCAGAATAAGAAATAAAAAAATTAATCGAATGCGATTAGGTTGAAAATCTATATGCCATTGACAGTGGATATATTCATACTCAAGGTTGCTAGAAAAAAACTCCCAAGACATGTGGGTAATATATTCTGGCATTCCTAGTGATAGCATTTAATAAGGAGCCACCCGTGGAGCCACCATTATGACATTGACTTTTAAAAATTAATCGTGTTTGCTGAAACCAATGTAATAGTCAGTACATGTTAACATAAATCTCATTTAAATTTTAAATTTTCTTGGCTGCACATTAGAGCATCTCTGATCTGCGATGAGTGGTTATAACAAAACTTGAGAAAAAAATTCTGTAATTATTTTGTATGCATCCACCCTTCTGTGTGCCATTCTGAGCACACCACTCCAGCGTCAAATTAATTTCGTGTATCTAAAACTTCGGAGGGGGTGTACAGGGGGGGATGTTAGCAGTTTTCAATTTTAGCTAAATATGATTTATTTTGTTCAGAACCATGTGTTCCATATTTTGGACGGGGGTACCGATGATAGGTTCGAATTTTTAATATAACATCCCCCCTACAGTTTGAGCCTAACATATACAAGCCTCTAAATGCTTTACATAAATGCATGAAACACATGATGAACTTCCTCGGGAAAGTGTTTGAGAGTGTGGAATCCCGCTCAGAGGAGCTGTGGCGCTACCAGATGGCCCTACTGCTGGAAGAGTTTGATTCGTGCCCTTTGCTCCTTTGTCTCCTGTGTGCCTCCCATCCAGACTGGTGTTGTCCTCTTGGCGACGCTTGATTCCTCACCACGACCAAAAAATCTGGACACCCTGCCTCCCACAGCTCAACAAAGCTTGCGTGCTTTGGACATGACTGTGCCTATGCCCTCAGTACCAAGACCGCTCCTGCACTATCTCACAGTCAACTGGACCAAATGCAGGCACACCTGAACTGTATAGCTGCTACTGTTGAAGCCAAAGCAGTAGACCCTGGGACTGAAACTCAATCGGAGTTCTGATGGAAGAGGTGAGAGAATTGAGGGAGGCTGTACAAATGATGGAAACTGCGGGTCAGCCAGACTAAGTTTTATTAAATTGGCTTGCTAATACATACAGTACTTGTTCATCTACTTTGTGTATACAAATCCCCACTTTCAGAACCACCAGGCTCAGTCAAAAAGACATTGGTTTGTATAAACTGGCGACAATGTGTTTAAACTAGTAATAACGATTTAACTACACATACTGATTCATTCAGTTCATTAGGGAAGGAATGTGATGTCATATTAACTCGACACCAGGCATGTTTCCTGCTTGCCTTACTCCGCAGTCCTACGAGGCATACTACTTTATAATTGATATTTAAGGAGGTTGGCCCAGCATTTGCCATTCAACCTCCAAGGATAGGGAAGGAAGGAGCGGCTGTGGCCTATTATACGGAAGCGACCCCGGAATTATCCTAGAAAGACAGTGGAAAACCACAGAAAACCACGGTCAAGGTTGCCGGCCCCGGGATTCGAACCCAGGACCTCCCGATTAGCAGTCGGACGCCTTATCCACTATGCCAACCTACTTCGGTAATTGCTACGAGGCATACTGTAAAATGTTATGTAGCCTACTTGGATAATCAGAATTTCACTAATTTTCCAAGGGGTTTACTTTATGGTTCGATTACTAGAAATTATTACTCAAAATGGGAGCGAGCCATTTGGCATTTGATACCATTTCACATATCAATCTAAAAAAATACATCGTCGCATTACATTCATACCGATTCACACCCTTTTTACTATGAAAATTCATATAAATCATATTGCAAAAAAACTGACACAATTAGTCAAGAAATTCGCCTGATTAAGAGGCCAACAATTCTTATTTCTAATAAAATCACTCTTTTTCATCATAACAGAGGCTTCTGTCACATCCTTTATATGCAGATCTATAGGAATGCATATTATAAATCATATCAACCGTGAAGTATCCCCTATTTAAATAATTTTTGTCATCATCTTCATAAGTGCAAAAAATATGCCTTGCAAAATCGTATTCTAAATTTTAACTCCACAACAATTCTTTATATTTGAGGGCAAGAACTAGATGGCTTCTCATAATTATAAAAATATAAGTGACACCACCAAAATCTCAATTGCGACATCATTGATATCAACCATGCTTACTTTCTTGGCTATTTCTAATACTCGTTAATAAAGATTACATAAGGTATAATAGGAGCATCAGAACTTTGTACTTTCATCATTGTAGATGGTAAGCAGTGATGGTAGGAACGTCCTAGGACGTCCGTCCAGCTGGCACCGCCATCTTGGAAATCCGATGTCACGCCCATGTCACTAATTACTGCTTGATTAGTGCTCATTTGTGCTTCCAGTTTCGGAATTTGTGCTCAACTATTTCCGGCCAAAAATCACTTTTCAATGTGGCTGCGCCAGATTCCTTGTTTGAAGTAGCCGGGCAGTAGCCATGGCCCTGGGGATTCCCCTCTGAATATACTTCTCTAATATCATTGGTCGGAAGGGATTTTTTCGGAAGCGAATGCACACAAAGCCAAATATTCCATTCTTCAAGAAGTACTGTACAAAACAGTACCGTATGCTTGAATACCCTTGATTTATCTGTATAACTTGCTGTCATGAACGACAATGTGGACATTTCCGAGCAACAATGACCAGGGCAGAAAAGGGCCGTTTCTCCATGACTTTAGGAGCCTGGCATAATTTTCATGCAATAGATAAAACAAGTAGTAGCCTACCACATGTGCCACTCATACTGCACTTTCATATGCGAAGTATCAAAGTTCCGGCTAAAATGGACAATAATCAATTTTTTTCGCATGTATTTCTCGTTTTGGACCGTTAAACTGGCCCAACCGCTTTCGAATTTCGAAATTTGAACGATGGCAATAGTTTGTGATGCGTTTGTGCTGATTTGTGCTCGAATATGGGCGTTTGTGCTGGTTTAGTTTCAGAGTTATCGAGATTTCAATTTCGTTGGGCCAGTTTAACGGTAGCCCAACCACTTTCCAATTTCAAAATTTCAACTGGGCCAATCGTTTGTGCCCTGTTTGTGCTCATTTGTGCTCGACTATGGCCGTTTGTGCTGCTTCGGTTTCAAAGCTATCGCGATTTCAATTATGGCGTTACTTATATTCAGTAAGCAGATACTAAAACAGCAGCTTATTAGCTGTAAGTGTCAATTTCCGGTATAAAATTGCAAATAGATCGTTAAAATGGAATTCACACATGACACATGAGTAAATTGCATGTAATAATAATAATAATAATAATCGGCCCCCTCAAGAAATATCTGAAAGGTCAAAGCGTGGCAAAGGTTTGCATCGGACGCCGAGATGCAGAACCTCGTGACAATAAACTGGTTGCTCGATCATAATTTATTTACCAAAATGTTGGGTCAATTTTATGAACCCAAATTTTTGATAAATATGTCTACCCTGTTTGGGTTATTCTGGTGACCCAATAATAAAGTCAGAATGTTGTGACTGAATTATTGGGTCATATTATTGGGTCACCATCTGATCAACACTAGTGAACCAGTTCTAATGATGCAATGAGAAACAAATTTTTGGGTCGCTTTGTTGAGTCACTGCTGATAGAGTAAAACAAAGGAGTAAAATATCAGAATTCTGCAATCATCACGACAGTTTCTTTTATTTTTCTAGTAATCAAAAATGTTACAGGTTTAGCAACTACAGTCCACATACAGCAGGTTCATTCCCCCCCCCCCCAAAAAAAAAACACATAATTCCATAACCACATAATATTTTAAAATACAGTTGAGAATTCTTTATTCCAAAATCCGAAAGCTATATTGTTCCCAAGGATTACCAACTGTCATAACACTCATAACTAAGTTATACAGAAGTAATCCGAGAATTATGATTTAGAATATTGCTGTATACATGACATATGGACAGCCATATTTTTGATCAAGATCATAACAAATTGAGCGAGCAGTCAACGAATTCAATATTATTTTGCTAAGGCGGCATGGAATCACGACTAATTGGTAACCTTGATTGCGAACATTGAACTAGCACATAGTTTGGCTGCATTGTGCCGCTGTTTCCACACGGATTTCAGCCAGGAATCTCATTATTACGCTCTTTCCCAGTAAATGACTGCATATCAGTTATTTAATATTCCGCTTAATTATGTGACTGTTAGAGTATCCCATATTTCTCCCATAATTGTGCAGATCCAATACCACTTTATGGTCACTCAATCCCCATTCATGAATTCTTTTTTATTTTTATTTTTCCCCTGATTTTACAACAGACTCACCACATCCCCCATACCCCCCTCTGCTGGAGTCCGCTACTTTCTCTACATATAATCTGTTCTCTACACAGTCTTAAAAGGCGCAAACTATTTTGTCTGCAATACAATATACTATATGCTTTCTTACTGACCTTTCGAAGTCATCCAAATGGGTGGTGAGGGCAGGCGAGTCTGGCGGGGGTTGAGTGCGGCCGTGCGGAGGGAGGAAAAACCCGAGAAAACTACCATCCCTGTCATCGGTTGAGTCAGAAGTTGTTGCAAATTTTCCACTTCCTTCCCACCTTTCATCTTTATTTATTTTTATTTTTATTTTTATTTTTTATTAGGTGCCATTCTGGCAACAGTTTCGGACAGAGATGAATACATAATCGGTTTTCCCTCCCTCCACGCCCAAAGCGCCCCGCCTGACTAATCTGCTCTCCCCACACACTTGGACGAATGCGAAAAGTCCACAATAAAGTGAACAGACAATAATATTTTCTATTTGCAAAATTGAGTGTTAAAATTACATTGGCGTACCTTTGAGTTGTTTCTGCACTTGTTTTGTTCATACAAAACCTATATGGGACGATTGAAAAAAATATGTTCGCATGTCTTTCGCATCCTCACAATGGTGTTTCTCTCAACATTACCAATCTAAATCCGCATCAAGGGCACCCCCGAGCAGTTCATAATAAGGAAACATTGCAGATGACATGGTGGATCCAGATAACCTGATAGTCTTGAGCACCAAAATTACTTTTCCTTTGTGTGTGTTTTCACATGCTTTTTCCAATTTCGTGAGTCTGCAAACATCATCTTGCAAATCAGGCAACTGAATGGCTTCTCCCCTGTGTGGGTTCTCATATGTGTATTCAATTGTTGTAACGTAGTAAACTTTTTCTTGCAAACTTGGCAACTGAATGGCATCTCCCCTGTGTGGGTTCGCATAACATGCGTATTCAATTGTTGTGAACTACTAAACTTTTTCTTGCAAACTTGGCAACTGAATGGCATCTCCCCTGTGTGGGTTCGCATAATATGCGTATTCAATTGTTGTGAACTACTAAACTTTTTCTTGCAAACTTGGCAACTGAATGGCTTCTCCCCTGTGTGGGTCCTCATATGTGTATTCAAATTTCCTGACTGACTAAACTTTTCCTTGCAAATTGAGCAACTGAATGGCTTCTCCCCTGTGTGAGTTCTCATATGTGTATTCAATTGTTGTAACGTAGTAAACTTTTTCTTGCAAACTTGGCAACTGAATGGCATTTCCCCTGTGTGGGTTCGAATAATATGCGTATTCAATTGTTGTGAACTACTAAACTTTTCCTTGCAAACTTGGCAACTGAATGGCTTCTCACCTGTGTGGGTCCTCATGTGTGCATTCACATGTGCTGACTGACTAAACCTTTTCTTGCAAATTGAGCAACTGAATGGCTTCTCCCCTGTGTGAGTTCTCATATGTGTATTCAATTGTTGTAACGTAGTAAACTTTTTCTTGCAAACTTGGCAACTGAATGGCTTCTCCCCTGTGTGGGTTCGCATAATATGTGTATTCAATTGTTGTGGCCTACTAAACTTTTTCTTGCAAACTTGGCAACTGAATGGCTTCTCACCTGTGTGGGTACTCATATGTGTATTCAAATATGCGGACCTACTAAACTTTTTCTTGCAAACTTGGCAACTGAATAGCTTCTCCCCTGTGTGAATACTCATATGCCTATACAAATTTGCTGACAGACTAAACTTTTTCTTGCAGACTTGGCAACTGAATGGCTTCTCACCTGTGTGGGTCATCATGTGTGTATTCAAATTTGCTAACTGACTAAACCTTTTCTTACAAATTGAGCAACTGAATGGCTTCTCCCCTGTGTGGGTTCTCTTATGAATCTTCAAATTTCTACGTGAAGGGAATTTCTTCATGCAAATCTGACAAACCTTCCCCTCAAACTGCTTCTTTCTCTGCATGTCTTGCTGGTTTCCATTCTTCACATTATCTTGAGCATCGTTTACCTAAAATGGATATCAGCTCATCACGTTTTTGAAATAAACGTTTTTTGTTGGGACTCTCTATGCTTGCTATGCAAAACCCCCGAATGTGTATAAATTGACACCCTTGTGCCTTGTTTTTAATATTCAAGGATGGAGATATAATTGTAGTACCTCCCTCAGAGCACTTCTTTTGTGTCTACATGCTCACACTCTTTGCTTCACGTAGGCCTATTCATTCTCGTCATTAATATATCTCTGCCAGTACTCTCATCATAATGTTAACTATATTTGTCACTATAAAGGCCAAAAATATCGTCATCATTGATTTAGTAGTGCGAGATTTCAGGAAATATTTCCAAACATGTTTATTGGGAATTATTATGTAATCTCAAGCAGTCAAAATCCCTTCGGCTATCTCCCCCACTACCCTCCTATACCCTCCTCCACCTATACCACTGCCAGCAGTTGTAGTGGTGCCCGTCTTACGTGTCCTGCCTTGCACGTTCAGTCTCTCCTGATGAAAGATACTTACTATGAAATTTTGTAACTTCCTACTTAAATGGCTTGCACACAATTTTTATAAATCATGTACACCGTAACTAATATTCAATCTAATTGCACGTTTCATATTGGTAATAAGGCAAACAGACATTCCCGAATTTCACCAGCTGTCCCGGTTTTTTGTCAAGGGTCATTCGGGACGCCCATTTGTCACGTCTATGGCAGCATTAGTGGCGTAAGTACAGTAAGAGTAAATATGATTACTTGCCGAGGTGGCTGGTTGGAATCAGCGACTTGGATTATGTGTCTGGGGAGACCTGGGAAGATCCAAACCGCCATAACATCTCATGGTTGTAAAAACTAAGTACTGTTATAGTCATGTTTAATTAAAATAAATTGCCCGCTTGCAATGGTCTTTTATCATCACCTCCTTCTCACTCAACATTGTTGAAGTATCCCTAATTTCGGGCTTGGAAATCTGGTCACCTTAGTATTGGCCATTGTTACATTATTGTCTCATCTCTGTGCAAGCAAGTACTATGGCAAAAAAAACAGTTTCAGGGTATAATAGCCTACATGACTCATAATCATTAACCAAGTTTCATTTGCCATTGCCCTTGAAATTTAAATTCCTGGCATTATTAGCACTTATTGTGGACATTTGAAAGAAGAAGAATCCAGAACTTCAAACTTGATTAGCACAACTCAATAAACAGGGATGATAAAACTGATTGTCACTTTTTAGTTCGATAGGCATAGGCCTACTGTAATTCATGTACCAGCTATGTCCTGCTTCCCGGCTAGTAGGCTACATGTGGCCTTAACCAGTACATAGGTATAGGACGCACCGAGGTACAGAGCCCGTGTCATAGCTGTAGCCAGTACACAGATGGTCCACACTTCGAGATGGTATCGAGCTGGTATATTTTGAGGAACCTTGAGAACACGTGTCGACAGGATTTAGGGGGGCAAAAAAGATCCGCCCATTTATTTCCGAGTCGATTTTTTTTGCTTGAGTAACCTTAAAGCCGGTATCCACGTTAGAGTTTCTCTCATAAGAGTCCTCTTACGCGAGAAATCTTGTACGTCGAGACGGACTCTTTGTCGCCTCAGGGCCCCTCTTGTCCCTCTAAAAGGGGATGAAAGTTGAAAATTTTCAACTTTTCCTCTTTCCTCGTATCCGGGCATGCGCAGTTGGCTCCTCTTATGAGAGAAAACTCCACGGAGCCTTGAGTCATCCAAGCACTGTGCTTGGATGACTCAAGGCTCCGTGAGAAAACTCTTACGTCGGTACCGGCTTTTAGCAGTGGCCCATCGGCAAAGACTTCAAAAATGACGCAAGATTTTTTTCTCCTCCCCCCCTCCCTCCCTCTGGGTTTTCCCCTCTAACGGTAATGGTCGCATCACAGCCAGTATACGGAATGTTGCATGTTCAGTTCAGTCCTTAGTGTCTCTCAGTCTGCAGCAATGGACAGTGGATGCAGCATATGTGTGGTGACTGATAGAAATCACAAGAATAAATTGCAGCTGGACATGTGGCCAGCGCATGTTGTGAAGGGCCAGAGTGCTACCTACGATAATCTATAAATAAATATACAAAATCACATATTAAATTACAAAAATATGACGCTGATGTCCGAGGTGCAGTTGCACCCAAAACAATATCGGCCTTGCGCTATTGCAGTCGTAAGTAGCACTCTAGACGTCACTGTTGATGACGTATACATTGGAGGTGGGGGGCGGCAAGAAGGGGGAGGGGTGGTGGTGAGAAACGGGGGAAGGGGTTCGGGTGGTTGGGGAGGGGGGAATTCGATTTTATTTTTTGCCTAACGCAGCTGCGCGCGCACCTGCGGATGTTTACAACATGTACCGGTTGCTAGCCATGACATTTCCAGGACATCAGCCAGTACCCAGGCGGTATTTTGCGATCGCGAAATACCGGCTCCGAGCCTACTATTAGGAACATCCTGCACTAAAAATTAGTCAATATTCATGAGCAGACCCTGTGTTAAAACTGACAGCATATTAGATCTCCTTTGTCCCTCAATTTCCGACCCCATCGTGTGAATATGCACAACTCGCATAATTATCTCACCTGGTTTTGCCTTCCTACGCCTCCATCACTTCCACCACCTGCCTCCTCCCTGTCTGGATCAGTGTCAGCCTCATGCCTGCCCCTGCACTCTGCCTCTGCTGCTGACCCGGGGTCACTTTCCTGGCTCCTGTTGCCCTCCTCCCCTGGCTCCACTTTGATCATCCTGACCCCTGAGGCACCTCTTCCTTCCCAACATTTCTTGACCGTCTCCTCCTCCTCCTTAGTGAACCTGATTGTGACCTCCACTGGTTCCTCCTCCTCTGGCTCCACCTTGACCCTGTCCCACTTGGAGTGAGTGAAGCTGTGCGCCCGCAGATCAATCCTCCTTTGGAAGACCTTGTCTGGGCAGCACGGGCAGGGGAATCTGCCTAATTTCATCATCTCCATGGCTGGGATATGGGTCTCTCTCCTCTAACTCTGATACACCTTTGTCTGGAATACGAAGAGTGAATGAGACCAGTCGTCAGTCTGATTCCCTCTCTTCATGCCCCCCAACCACCCAACCACAGGCCCCACATAATAACGTCCTCACCTTACAATTGTGTGCTGACCCTAGTCCACACTTGCACTTGGTGGTGACTGGTGAGGAATGAGGCAGGCGACCAACAGGCGACGCAGGTCCAAGCATGCATGGGACTGGTTTCTGCTCCCCTACCACACAGCGCGTGGGCAAGACCAGACAAGACTCTCCCTCCCCCAGTCCCACTGTCTCCTCTAGCAAGAGGGCAAAAGGGGGAAGGAACTTTCACTTTTGTGCCCGGGAGGAAGTAATGGTAATCCTTCTGCTGCCAATGAGTCTACATGGTCATANCCCCCCCCCCCCGACAGGCGCAAACTGTTGACTTTGCAGTGGGGTAATACGGAAACCCGCCAAATATTTTGCATGCATATGTCTGGAATAATTATTCACCTGCCGGGCTGTGACTCCAAGCACACGCGCTGTGCCGCTATATGCGTCCCAGGCATAGCCTCAGGTTGATCCGCGGTCAACAAGTGACTCACGAATTCCGCCGTTTACGCCTGGCCTTACTCCTTATGGTTAAATAAGAAAAGCAAAATTATCGTTCCGTTAAACAGGTTGCGAACAAGCTGTCTCGTGTGTTGAGTCTAAGCTAAGCATATATACTATATTTGGGAATAAATACGAGCTTTTGGCGCCGCGCAGTGGTCAGCAGATAATAATCGCAAAAATGAGCTGGTCAAACTCCTAGAGGACAAAAAGATAATCTAGATGCGCCTTGTTGGTAGCACGGCCGTGGTTGGTAGTAGGTTCTGTAATTTCTTATGAGGGCCTGAGCCCTGAGGCAGAGGTTCTGAAAATAAAATTAGCATGAAAAAAAGGGTAGGAAACCTCTTCAAGTGCAAGGCAAATGAGGTACTAATGTACAATAGTATGGAATTATCTCTAGGAATTTTATAATGGGGGAGGGGCGTTAAAGAATGCTTATTCACAGGCTTGGAAAATGGTGGAACATGTTCATTCACTGAAAGTGATACTTCCGGGTTCCGGCTATATATACCTTTCCATTGAATGCATAGATTAAGAAGGTAGCTTAATCTATGATTGAATGAACAGTAGTTTGTTATTATTTATGATTTTGTGATATCCAGCCGAGGAATAAATCACTGATCACGTGAGTAGTAGGTTAGGCAACCAAGTCCAAAGTCACCCAAGTGCGGTTTTTGTCAGGGAAAGTCTGAACCAAGTCCGTGAATGTTCAAAAAATCGAGGGGGTGAAGGATTCGATTGTTCACGAGCGACAATCTGCAGGAGTGTGCGTCTTTTTAAAATGGATTTCTCATTTAAAAATATTCTTGCAATTTTTTAAAGGTCTACTATTTACTGGTTGGTTAACTTACGGAGCCTAATTAACTACAGGTGTAAATGGGAGAATCCTGAGTAAACTCCCCTAGTGATAAAAGGTGACAGTTATCAGACCTTACCACATTCTAAGACCATGGGTATAGGATTATTAGGGGTCCCGAAATAGTGGCGCCGATGCCCGCTGTAGTGCCTTATTGTTCACATTACTACATGAGCCAGTTTAAACTGAAAATCGATCATTTGCTTGTGGGTCAACATGCTACGTCCAAATGTTACCCAGAATTTTGCCATGTCAGTACAGTAGCCTCATTGGTCGTCGCCATTGGTACTCCTGGATCTGCCAACGTCAATGTTTCATCAACTGTATGCAATATGATCGCACTACACCCTCCTATAGGCAAAGTTCACGTCGCGTCGCGGAGTCATTTGACAGGGCTCCTGGACTGTGGGCGTTGAGTTTATCTCTTTCCTACAACCTTCCGCATGTGTCAATACAACCTATCAGTGACGTCATTTAGAGCCGATTGGACCACCAGTATATTAGATCGCGATATCTCCAGAAGGCGCATATTTTTCCTCAGGTTTCAACCAGTCAGGAGGACCGCATCACTCTTCACAACAATGTGGTTCTGTGGCTCAACAGAGAACGGTTTAGACCAGGTTCACCAGACAAAGAAAGCGAAGGAGGCTTTGAAGCCTCTCTTTCTGACTCCGTTCATCAAAGCAGGCCACATCCAAAAGGGTCAGAAAAAGGCGAAGGTGCGCGACCTGTACCCTAAAGGAGACAAAAATGTGAAGAGCTACTCGGGGTACCTCACAGTCAACTCGGAGTACCAGTCCAACCTGTTCTTCTGGTTCTTTCCTGCCATGGTAAGTAGACAGTGTGTTCCAAATCAACTGTGCAGTTCAGATAGATAATTACTACAACAGTGCATGACTAAAACACAACTTGTGTCTAAGTAAACAAACTAATATCAACAGAAGAATCCTGAAGATGCTCCACTTATGGTGTGGCTAGAAGGAGGACCCGGTGAACCCGGATTCTTCGCCGTTTTTGTACAAAACGGACCCTTCTCCGTGAACAATCGACTTCGATTAGAACCCAGAGACACTTCTTGGACCAAAGTCTGCAACATGCTGTACTTCGACCAACCCGTAGGCTGCGGGTACAGTTTCACCAGAGACGACAAGGGTTACGCCACCAGTCTGGCTCAATCAACTGACGATTTGTACGAAGCTCTGACTCAATTTTTCGATTTGTTTCCAACGTTCAGAGATAACGATTTCTACGTCGCAGGAATATCATACGGAGGTAAATACAGAAGATTTCATAAAATAAAAATGTCTTATCTAATTAGCTACTGTCAATACTATTTGTTGCACAAACCATAATTTGCTGTCATCAAGAAAATATTTCACATTTTTGCAGGAAAGTTTGCAGCAGGATTGACTGAGCGGATCATCAAAAAGAACCAATCCGGAGCAGGCATTAACTTGAAAGGGGCGATTATTGCGAGCGGTTTTTTGGACCCTGTGGCCATGTTGGACAAGTGTGATTATTACTATCACTTAGACATTATTGACAAGATTACGATGGACTGGGGCAAGGACAGATACGCGTCACTTCTGAGACATCACAGGAACGGGAATGTGAAAGGTGGAGTTTCGGTAAGAATTATTGCAAGATCCACATTCCTAAGGTAGAAAGGAGGATAAATTATGAGTTGTTTGTTCCATAATCTGTAAAGATAAGCCAAAATCATGAGCGCCTGATAATTCTGCGAGTAACCATCAATCTCATAATATTCCAGGCTTACTTGGAAATGAACAACAGGTTCCTGCAAGTGGCTGGCTATGACGAAACGTCCGACTTCCTTCCGTTAGACAAGGCTCCGGATGACTACTTCCATTTCGAAAAGTTCGTCCAGAAGAAGCGTGTTCGTCGCTCATTGCACGTTGGCAACGAGGAATTTCGCCCGTACTATGGCGAAGAACAAATAGTGTTCAGCAAGATGTCGCCGGACCTGATCAGTGGGATAGATCACCTGATGGAGGTGATCATGAACGAGTCGTCCTTACGGGTTTTGATATACCACGGAAACATGGACACGACCCTGGTCCACACACATTTGACCAATTACCTGAAGAGGCTGGACTGGCCAGGTGCGAACGTGCTGAAGGAGACTGTGCCGTCTGTCTGGAGAGTCAACGGACATAACGCGGGTCATGTGACCGTGGCCGATAAACTGGTATATGTGATTGTGAGGAATGCGGGCCATATTGTAGTGCACGATCAGCCAGAGTGGAGTTTCGACATGCTCAACAAGTTTCTGTATCCGCTTGATTGGTCATGAAGAGAAATGATATTTAGGTAATTTATTTGTAACTTATAAAGCATTTGGGACCGATCGCTGTCTTTCCGATTATGTACTGAGACATAATAAAAGAATTCTCTTAATTTGTGTTCAAAGTGGGCCTTATGGGGCCGCTTGTATCAAAGCAAATTTTATTAAAAATCCGCGATTATAAGTACTCCTTCTCCAAGGTCACTTCTTCCAGTAAGAAATTATTGTGCACCACAATATAGGAACTTCTCACGACTTCTATATTACGAGTACGGTAAGTTATTATGTCACCATAATTATGGTACCCTTTTAATTACTCATTTCTCTTGATTTTTTTCAAATTAGCCGTCTCATTCTAAGGTTACATTCCATACTGCACCTCACAGTTGTCCCCGACTGCTTAGCCGTTGACGCAGTTGTCCTGTAGCATGTTGGTTTCTCATTCATTGCACGTATCTCTTTATAAGGAGTGGCGATTTTACGAGTTGAAGCGTCGAATCGTGCCAACCCCAACAATGACATGACGCCTTTCAAAAAATAAGCAAGTGTCCTGCATGGTGATCATGCTGCAGATACTCCCAAAAACTTCCGTCTATTTATCGGCATCCGCCCATAAACCATTTTTTAATGAATGTTTCACTGCACCTTCTTCTCTATACGTGAGTGTGTCTTTATGCTCTTGGGTCCGGGAAAATGTGAAACAACATCTACGCACGAGAGGATGGGCATGACTGTATCCTCCTTCTTTTGTAGCAGCATGAAAGGCCCTTGGAAACCGTGTCTTTTATACCACAAGCATCTCTGCTGCTTCGGTGCTTGGTCCAGTATTGTTCACCTGTGTTTGAGATTACACTTTCGGACGTTGCTGGTACGAAGATGGCGTCGTTAGCAGAGGTCGCAGGATGTTGCTTGCTGCTCTCTTTGGCTGTGAGATGATGTTTCATTTAATCTATCAATGATTTCAGCCACGGAATGGCACAGGATGTCATAAGCCCTCAATATTATTGTTATAGTTACATGGTTGATATTGTTGATGGTTATTTTTGATCATTGTGACGTCAGCGTCAGCCCTAACCTAACGCTGAATATACTGCATTATACTGTGAGAAAAAAAAATCTTCCAGGTACAACAAACCACTTTCGAGATAACCAAAGGAAATATTTGACCATGTACATATGCCAATATAAATGCAGAAAATTCTGACATTTTGGCTCATTATGATTCTTTAGGACTATGTATAGGAAATGAAATTCGCAGCTGATTCTCATAATTATATGTTGTCCATTACTCTTCAGGGATGCTGCTTAGGAGAAGGATGTGACGTTCCGCCCAAGGACACTATACTGATGAAATCCTTAATGGAATGCATCAAAACCAACAAAGGGTTTGTAAGTATCATAATAATTATGAACTCTATCAGTATTGTAATTAAAATAATACCGATACTGATAGTCTTAGAATATACAAACTCAACTATATTAGGCATCCTAGGCTGGAGTTTGAGAATGCAACAATACATAATTACGCGTATCAGAGAGAGATAAACCAGAATTTGTGAAATATTACTCCAACTCGATTTAGGCATATGCGTAGTCTATTAGGTTTTATGGTTGCCAAAATATTGTCACTTTTAAATAAAATTATTAATCACTCTATTCTTTTTGTTCTAGTGCATCGTGCAGTGTATTTGCGTCGACACAAATATTGTGAGTAACTACAGGGATGTTAACCATACATCCTACATACAATACTTTCTTATTTCCTATTAATATTATGACTTCTTATGCGGAGTATTTCAGCAGACTTCTAGGGTAAACCCTCCCGAGTCCCTTTATACTTACAGTTAGTGTCATTATGCTAGTCTTTGTACTTACTGAGTTATTGACATGAGTGTTAACATTACAGTACTCAAAGAGTGCATTTTATCACCTATGTCGCGGATAATAACCTACAATAATGCAATCTCTTTGCTGCCTACGTTGGTAGCTTAATAAGATCGCAACGGTGGTGAATAGGTCTACATGTTATAATTTTGATCCTCAAATGTCGGTAACGCCGCAATGTTGTAGTGGCACAGCTTTCTTATTACGTGCAAGTGTACATAACATTATGAAGATGGGATTGTTTCTCCCATTGTGAAGGTATGGGAAGCATAACATTAAATATTGACCCGCAAAAATTAGAGTCTTGCATTTGAATTGATGAAGGCAAGTACCGTGGAGGATACTCGGCCGAATATTTTTGAAACGTTTTATTAGAAGCCATTCATGTCGGTAAGAAGCCTGACAGGAGAATATAATATATTATAACCGCATATAACGACACTTCACAGTAGCTATAAGTGATGATCTGGTGCACAGTTGTTTTCTTGAATCAATATGGAACACCCTGTAAAGACAAAGTATGAAATTTGTATTTATTTTGAATGATTGCAGGTCTCCTCTGATGGCCAAGTGAATCCAGAAGCAATGAACAAACTCCTTTCCGACTTACCTGAAGGGGGTATAAAAGGTGCAATGGAACTAGTAGCGAAAAGGTGCATGAAGACAGGTGAGATACGCTTCTGTTGTGTTGTGCTGAACGTGCTCCGCAGACATTATTCAATGGGATGATTAGTATAATATAGTATAATAATGTACAGTACGTAATGCGATATTTTCATTTTAGATAAAAAATACAACACGAATGATAAAGAGTGCATGCCATTTACACCAGTTGGATCATGTCTCGCCAAGATATTTGACAAGGTAAGTGCTTTAGTCTTATTTTTCCATAATGTTATGTAGGCCTATTGAGCCTTTTTTCAGCTGCACCCATGTGTATAGGTACTCATACCATAATACAAGTACATTCATGCAAGGTATTTTCTTTGCAGAGGTGTCCGGAATTTTCTGCTAACATCAAGAAGCACATGTAATGCAATATGTCGAAGGTGATTGCATGTCTCATTAGTAAGAAAGTAATGCACCCTGTAATATGGAAAACTATTGCATAGCCTACTATAAAAGAAGCAAAATAAAAATATTAGCATAAAATCGACCTTGTACTATGTATTTTTTGTGGAACAAGCCGGTTTACCTACGATATTGAAAGTCATAAGTTCTCTGAATGTTGGTGTCCCTAAATAACATTTACGTCTACTTTAAATTTCCCTAATACCTAATTCATATCAATTCGGCCGATCCCTCTCCATTCGAGGATTTCGAATTGAATGGAAATCTTACAAGTTCCAGTAATTCAATTCCATTCTGGATTCATTGTTCGAATTGGTATCATTCACCTAAATTCCAGTCTCTTCCCACTAATTTCCATTAAATTCCATTCACGTCTGTTGTTTTAGTGAATTCAGCAGTCTTAGGCCTACCTGTAATTAACTTCAATTCCTAAGAATGGTTCAATTGCAAATCAACTCAAATCCGATTGATTTCTCGTATTATTGCTTATAATTGACTGGGACAGTGATAGGTAATGTATAGCAAAGAAGCAGCAACACTTTTGAAACTCTCCGCATCACTTCATGGGAGCCTTTTTCTGGGCATTTGCTCTCCGCCATTTGACAAACCAGATGTGTAAGTCCTGGTATTGCGTTTTGTTTTTGCCAACGAAGTGATCTTGATTGAGTTCTTATAGCAGGGTTGCTGAGAAGGACTGTTCACCGCCCATCAGGTTACTGCTGTTCCCAGATGACATTTCTGTTCTAAAAAGCGATGTAAGTATCACACGTGATTTAAAGTCTCAAAGACACCAATTAGGGTGCTTATCGAAGGATTAACAATATAATGCATCTATTGTTAAAAATATTTAATGTAACCTTGAACTGTGTACTTGGGCCACTATCATGTATGATTAGAGAATACAGTTGCGGAATTGGCGAATAATTGTGTGTAATATCAGGCTCGATGTTTCGGGCTTCATTATCATTCTGCTGGCGATTCCCACCACTGTCTTCTAGACCTTATCATAGCTATAAAAGTGTTGTTCCCAAACCAGGATTCGAGTTCCCACAACAGGAAGTCAAACCTGAACAAAAAATAATAATATGAACTGGTTACTTTTTATGGGATCACAATAATTATTCAAGGCTCAGGAAATAAAAGAGACGAACAAACTGTGAGGTCATTTACACTGTTACAGGTGGGTCATTGTTACACATCTAATACATATTTCTAGACGTATGTCTGTCTCTCCTGTTATTCGCTATGCAAATCCGTACGGAGGCCCCGACATATGCCCCAGGGGTTTCAC